>JAOPFK010000179.1:0-86239 GCA_026122265.1 Ammodytes dubius | reverse complement strand
ATTGAGTAAGGCCAGAAAGATAAGAAGTGAACCAGTCAAACGGAGTGTCGGTGATGCCAATGGAGGATAGTCTGTTGAGGAGCGTGGTGTGACAGATGGTATCAAAGGCTGCACTCAGGTCCAGGAGGATGAGGATGGTGAGTGGTCCAGAATCAGCTGCCATAAGGAGGTTGTTGGTGATCTTTATAAGTGCTGTTTCAGTGCTATGGAGTGGGCGGAATCCGGACTGGAACTGTTCGTAAAGGTAATTGTCAGATAGGTGAAAATGGAGTTGGGAGGCAACTGTCTTTTCCAGGATTTTGGGGATGAAGGGCAGATTTGATATAGGACGGAAGTTGTTGAAGTTGGAGGGGTCTGCACCAGGTTTTTTCAGAATTGGAGTGATGGCAGCAGTTTTGAAGGATGTAGGGACAGTTCCAGTAGTAAGAGAGGAGTGGGAGTTGGGAATATCTCCTACATCTTATGGCAAAATCGAGGCATTAAAGTGTTCAGAGACTTTTATGAAGACGGCACTTTTGCTACTTTTTCAGACCTGTCAAAAGATTATAATTTACCTACACCCCATTTTATTTATGTACTTTCAAATTAGGCATTGTGCCTCTTCTCTTTTTTCATGTTATCTCTCCCTCACTATTAACCAACCATGGGAAGACCTTCTGACCTTAAAACCTCAGCAGAAATCACTAATATCTAAGATTTATGACAAACTCATGGCTCTGGAAACAATTCCGCTGTCAAAAGCAAAAATGCTTGGGGTAGATTTGACAGATCAATGGTGGGATAAGGCTGTACACAGTACTCGAGTTGTAAAAAAAATCAGGGGGGATGGTGGATTGGATTTAACATTTAGGGACATATCATTTGTGCTGATGACAGCGCATATGATGGGAGACCAACGGTGTACCCTTATGATTATTGTTTAAGCATAGATGGAGATAATTGTTATATTATATTCAGTGCTTGAAATGGGGGGGGGGAGTGCCAGTACTCCCTTATTGACATATTAGCTTGCAAATCACTAAACCATTGTAATATTCTGAATCTTTAGTGAAGATGCAAAGATTCAACAGCCTCTCCATTCAGGTGTTGTGCTGATACAAATAGGCCGAATAGGTTGGCAAAGCAAGGCTACCTAAGATGCGACCGTGCAAAGCACGCGAGCAGAATTTTTGCCCTTGCAAGATCTTTGCGCTTGCTTTATGCCACAGTTACTGTATGTAAGGTTTAGACACATCAATATTGTATGGGGGGTGATAGCACTGCTAAGCTTTCCACATCAGTATAACAACCATCTGCCACCTTCAATGAAAAGCAGAAATATTTAATTTTCAAATTTTCTTAGGAAATAATAGATAATTATGATGACAGTATCTCTCAATTAAAAATCCACTTGTGCTGTCAGAAACACTGATATTAAGGAATGTTCCAGACAAAACTAGTAAAATTGCAAGAGGGAAAAATCTAATTTATGTAAAAGAAATAAAAAAATAAAACCTGTAGAACGCAACATGCAATCGACTTTGATTGTTTCTGTGAGAGATTTCATTCTTGCTGTTTTGTTTCCAAATGTTTCATGAATAAAAACAAAACGTTTATATAAACATCACCCTTTAGTTTCTTTTTTTAATTCGCCCCTTGCATCAACCTTAAAACATTTACAGTAAGCAGCCTGAGCCGATAGAAGAGAAGGCTTTGGGGAGCGCTTGCTGAGAGGAAGAGAGTTACCCCGATGTTGCAGCAGCAGCATCGTTGGAGGCGGAAGCAGCACTAGGCTTGTTTACAGGCTTAAATAAGCGATACGCTTAAATCAAATCAAAATCAAATCAGTTTTATTTCTATAGCCCAAAATCACAAATACATTTGTCTCAGTGGGCTTTACATTTCATACAATATGATATATAATACAATATGATACAATATGACACCCTGCCCTTACACCCTTAGCTCGGCTGAGAAAAAACTCCCAGTAAAAACCCTTTACCGGGAATAAAAACATTTAAGAAATCTCAGGGAGAGTCGACAGAGTAAGGGATCCCTCTCCCAGGACGGACATGCTGCAATACATGTCATAAGTAGAGAAAATCACGAAGGAATTTGATCATTGACCAGGTGATTACATGGTAATCCTAAGTAACGTGCGAATAGTGTGGATGCAGGAAGACTTCAGATGCTGCCAGAGGATCCACACCGTCTCGTCTCCACCAGGGAAAACTAAGGTTTCCATCGCCGGGATTACATCCCACGTCTCCAGGTGACATCCTTAACCACTGCAACATCTTTCGCGTTGATGGTCCATTCTCAGATGTTACCGGAGGGGGGACCAGATCTACACCGTCTCGTCACGACCAGGGAAAACTGGAAGAGGACAGGTAACCAGTGAGAAAAGCAAAAATTAATTTAAAGATTGAACAAGCAAGCGAGTAGAAAGAGTACTATCCTGATGGACGGTGAATCAGTGCTGATGTGAGGCAATAGCAGGCGGGGAGCATCCGTTCCTAGGACAGCTGATTCCGCACAGAACTCGGAGTCAGTCTAGTAGCATGGAGAATGCTTGGTAGACAGAGGGAGAGAACCCCCGGGGCAACGCTCAGCCAATCATGGAAGATAGACAGAGGAGAACAAATGTCAGAGAAATGGTATCAGTTATGCAATTAGCGTCGGCAGGACAATTTTTCAGTGGGAGGACAACCGGTACTCAGGCCCAGACAAACCGAGACCGAGGCAGCTCCTCAGGCTGCTAATAATAACGCTATAACAATGGTAAACAATATGAACACAATTAACATTAAATTACATTGATTTACACTCTACCGTTCCCCACCGACACACAATCGGTGCCAGCCCCCCAGACCCAGAGCCTGCCCCCCAGCACCCCACCCCCAGAGAGCACGCCCCAGTGCGGCACTAGTCCCGAGGAGGACCGGGCCATAGATAGAGAATAGAGTATAGAATAGGGAAATAGCCAAATGCACCGCTGCCACGAGGAGCAACCACAGCCGAAAACCCCCGGAGGGGCGGCCCGTACAGCCCACTCTGGCCCGCCGGACCGGCCATGCCCAGCCCATGAGGTAAGGCCAGAGGCGCCAAGCACAAAGGGCGCGACGCATCCGCCGCCACCATCGGCACACCCAGAGCTAGGACCGGCCGGAGGAGCACCGACGCCGGGCAGCGAAACACAGACGCCAACAGTGACGCCACAGAGCGGACCGCCAGGCAGGGACAAATGATTAAAACAGTTTAAAAGCAGTTAAAAACAGTTAAAACGCAAATTGCATAGATTGCTTCTATCCGCCCCATGACAATCTATTATCTCCCGAGGCGGTCAAAAGCAACCCGCGTCAAACGATTAAAAACATCGCAGTGCCCACCTACCAGTGCAACAATTACACAATCTGCACCCGATGCCCCATTTCCACCCCACCCAACGGTCCAGTCAGGCAATAGCACGGCGCCACTGCAGACGTCTGAGCACGCACCCCGACACCACCACCCCCCCGGCCACCCCCAGCCCAGAGCACACCAATGACAGCGGCAGGCAGCGCCGCCGCCCCAGTGCCCCACCCCCAGCCCCGTCAGCCGACATGACCACCCAGCCAAGCCCCGGAGGCCACCGCAACCGCCTGTCCGGAGGCAAGGCATGGTCCCACCCCCCAGCAGCGGTGCCCACGGTCAGACGCCAATTTGCCCCAGCCCGAGCGGCCAGGGCAGCCCACCGGAACAGCCCAAGACCGGCACCTACCCCAGAGCAAACTCCCCCCCAGCAGAGGCCAGAGAACCGACCCCAGACAGGGTGACCCGCCACTGACCCCGCGCCAGCAGAGAGGTGGATGAGCGCTAACCAAAGGTTAATTCAAAGAGATACGTCTTAAGTTTAGACTTGAACACCTCGATAGACTCAGATTGTCTGATCTCTATCGGGAGTGTGTTCCATAACGAAGGAGCTCGATACGAGAAAGCCCTGCTGCCGGCAGCTTTCTTAACTCTGGGGACAGACAGGAACTCTGCAGTCGTAGACCGTAGTGCCCGTGATGGGGCATATCGCGCAACTAGGTCAGACAAAAAATAAACAGTTGTGTAAGTCGGTTTGGATAAAGTAGGAAGTGAATAAGCTTTTACACACAGCATTTACTATCCGAAAGAACAAGTTAACGTGTGAGAAAAGTCGCCAAGTAGCCTACTAACCGCATGTGCAAAGGAGAGACTACGCTCTGTGGACGTGATTGACGGTTGACCACAGGAAAGCATGTGGTGATGCGATGGGTGATTTTGGAGGCGGGCTTTAGCCGTGCCCATCCAATCAGATGGTATATTATTTAGACCTTTTTTAATTGGCTGAAAAAATTTAAATACATTTCCCCTGCCCTGGCAAGTGCCGGAATCGAGTGCAGAGTGGAGTACCGGCAGCATATGCGCCGGTGTTACTAAATGTTGAAATAGTGGTAATATTTCCACATTCATTGATAAAATAACAGGGGATGGCCGTTTTAGAAGGGGGATGATTTTGCGATATTTATTTCCAAGGGGGATGGCATCCCCCCTCAACTCGAGTACTGGCTGTACATACTGTAGTATACGCTCATCTTCTCCTTGTGCCAGGCTGCAGTTTATACAGTTTAAAGTGTTACATAGAGTCCATTTTAGCAAATCCAGACTATCTGAAATGTATCCAAATGTTGTGGACCAATGTGACAGATGCCACGCCTCCTCTTGTAACTTGAGTCATGTGTTTTTTTACTGTCCCAGACTAAACAGATCCTGGAATTACTTTTTGTATGACCATGACAAAGGTTCTAGGAGCCCAAATTAAAACAGACCCCTTTATTGCAATATTTGGAACCCCATCTCAACAACCCCATATCACAGCCTTACAATCAGAAACATTAGCCTTTATTTCCCTTCTGGCAAGACGCCGTATTTTACTCATGTGGAAATCCCCTAATCCCCCATCAATTCAAATCTGGCTCCAAGATGTTATGTTTTCTTTTAAATTCGAGAAAATTAAATTAACAGTGAAAGTCTGTGCTAATAAATTTGAAAGAAAATGGGATTCTTTTATAACTTATTTAAATTCTTCATCAACCCTGGCCCAAGACTGAACCCCCCCCCCTATTTTTATTTATTTGTATACTTTTATATTCTTTTAACTTTTTTTTTGTGTTCCTAACTTTATTTAGTCGATGCTTGCTTGTTTTTTTTTGTTTTTTTTCATCAGTTTCTAAAAAAATTGGTTTGAAAACCCTTTTTTTTTTTTATGATGTATTTTGATTTCATTTGAACTCAGAGACAGTTGTTCCTTGTGTTTGTTCTTGTTGCCATTAAAAGTGAAAAATCCAATAAATAAAAAATAAATAAAAAAAAGTTCCTATTTCAGACGTTGTTACGGATTGTTAGGTGTGAAAGTCCCCTTAATCCCCTTCAGTTTGTGAAACGATTCAACATTTTAACCAGATCTCAATTTTATTTTGGTATGAATTGATATGGGGATATCCACCACCATCATCAGAAACAAAAACAAACGAGGAAATATCTTTGCGACAAAAATCATGATTTCATAAGTCAAGGTCTTCATCAGTGCATAGCTTTTGCACTGGTGTGGCATACATTTGACATGGCAATACAAATGTTGGCCTCAGTAATTGCTGTGATTTGAGCCACCTACTGAGTCATGCACCAGCAGCTGCCCATTGTTAACTCATTAAGCTCTGATTGGTCATGGCTGGTCTGTGGCAACCTTTATAACCCATCACATTTGCCATGTTCATCAGTGGTGCCCTTCACAATGAAGACTGCACAATTCTTTTCAGGGTGAGTAGCTGCCATGCTTTAAGTTGCCTTTTGGTTGGTGTTTGGGAAACTATTGTTGACACTTTTTTCTTCTTTGAAATTGTTTCAGGGCCTCCCTCTTTGCTTTGCTGATTGTGGATGTATGCTGCTTCCCTGTTGAACAAGGTAATGTTTTATCCAGTCAAGTTAAACATGGCATGTTTCTATTGACTTCTTCCCTGATTAAACTTAAATTCTTTTGTACCCAGGATCTAATCCAAGTGATTCATATGGTGGTGGTTATGCCAAATCTGATTTTGGCTCTAAACAAGCCGTACCTTCTGGCTACCCTTCTCCTGGAGATATGCCTTACAATGCTCCCTCCAGCTATTCGGGTTCAAAGGTGCCAAGCCATACCAGCTTTGCACACCGAGGTACTGCTCTTTGTTTGCTTTTTGGAAAAAAAAAAAAAAAAAAAAAAAAAAAAGTTTGGCATCAGGCAATTGTTCTATGCCTTAAGGGTATCCAATATCGGCATGAACTTATTCCTGGGATGAGTTTCAGTTACATACTTTGAATTTCTGTACCCAGGATACAATCCCAGTGACTCCCATGGTCACGGTTACACCTATTCTGATGTTGGCTCTGAACAAGCTGCATCTTCTGGCTACCCTTCTCCTGAAGTTAAGTCTTACAGTGTTCCCTCCAGCCACACAGCTGGGGTTTTTGGTGATTTCAAAATTAAACTCCAAGTTTGACCTCAGTCTATGTTTATGATAACAAATATGGGCTTGAACAGTAATTCCTTGGATGAGTTTATTATATTAACCTACTCTGAATTTCTGTTTTATAGGCTTCCAATGGCTTGTTGATCCTCTAATTCCTGCCTCTGGAGGTGAGAAAATGTCATTAGGTCACATGAAGCCAGCTGGACCAATGTACCAAGCAGGAGAGTTGTCCTCTTATGCAAACATCATTGAGGCTGGTGACTCCCAGAAGGAGACAGAGGAGCATGGCTACATGAAGCCAGCTGGACCAATGTACCAAGCAGGAGAGTTGTCCACTTATGCAAACATCATTGAGGCTGGTGACTCCCAGAAGGAGACAGAGGAGCATGGCTACATGCACCCACCACCCAAAATGGGTTACGGTGCTGTACACAAAGTCTTCAGCCATCAACAACCACAGTCTGGCAAGGCTTTTTACCCTCCCTACGACTATATGTTCCTGACTGGCCAGTATCCTCCAGGCATCGTCACTCAATACACGAGTAGCCATGAGCAGGGGTCGGACAACTGGCACGACGTTCATTATGTGAGGGACTACGTACGTCATCATGGTCCTGCACAGCAGACCATGGCCTACAGTGATGACTTTTCGTCCCCCCAGATCTTTTCCTATAGGCAGTCTGTCTAGGGTCCTGCAATGGCTGGCTATAGACAAGATGACGCCCAGGTTAGTTTACCTGAGTCTTACTATAGAAGCGTCACAGCCAGCTCATTTGAAAAGCCAACTCTCTGCCGAGCAGGTGGCCATGACATGGACAAGATATGTTGATATGCACAAATTACTATCGAGAGCTTGCAGCAACTTGCACTAATTATGTTTTGTCTTGCCTTTCAGTTTGGATACTAATGGCAGATTCCCTACAGCATGAACAAGGCTTTCTGAATTCAATAAAGACATGTAAAATAATGTGGCTTCAAGTTCTCCTTTTTAAAGACTTTTGCAAACACTGACCTCAAATTTAGTTAAGTGGACTAAACTGCCACAACATAGCTATGTTATAGCATCAAAACTAACCAAGATTGGTTTTGAGCATATCCACCTTCTCTTGAGAATTTTTTTAATTTAAGCAAATTCTTTGTTGCGTGACTGCTGGGTGACCATTGTATCTGCAGGTAAAACAAGGTTTAGGTGAGGGCTGCATTTACCTATTTACAGTAGTGACTGAGGTTAGACCCTCAACCCCAAGGAGCACCTGGTGGCTCACTGGTTACGTCCGTGACTCCGGCTCAGACCCTTTAATGCAGGGTTAGGCCTGGACTATACAGCGCTGCAGGAAATTAATCCGTCCACATTTTTGTTCATTGAAACTGAAGGCTACCGCTGACTAGCAACGCAGATGCATGCCCATCTTCAAACCAATCAATGTCCAATATAGGGGGCATAGCCCATTCAGGTGACGGAACACAGGATGTCGGTATGTCAAGTTCTTTAGTGTGCTGGCAAGACTGCAAATATGAAACCAAATCCATACAGGGGATTAAAAAAAGAGTTCCTCAGATATTTAGGGATTGTGACCCACACCTTGCCTTCTCCTTATTCTGCCAATTTTGCCCCTTGGTTGCCCAGTTTGGATTCGATTTTAAGAGGTGGAACGATCTCCCTCTGTCATTGAGAGGTAGGATTAATGTGGTAAAGATGAATGTCTTGCCAAGATTGATTTCTTCTATTTCAGTGCACTAATGTATTTGTCCAAAAGTCTAAGGTTGCGTTCCGAATCGCATACTTTCTACTATATAGTATGTAGAAAAAAGATTTAGGATGTCCCGATTCTTGTGGCCAGATTTAGGATGGTTAGAAGTACCCGGATGTCCTACTTCATGCGGCCAAGATTGTTAGTGTTGAAAAGTGCATCCTATTTGGGCGATTATGACCCACAATCCAGGCGCACGTGAAGTGACGTAACATCGACGAAGCCTCCATATGAAAACAAACGGGGATGCGACGGATATAAAAGCAAGAGGCAAGATCAAGGCGCAATGTTATGATGAAATAAGAGAGAAAAGTATGTCCCAATAGTATGCCTACTGCATCCTAACTAGATTCTTTTTATCGTCAGATGTAGTATGTAGAATAGAAAAAAGAAAGATTATGCGATTCGGAACGCAACCTAAGTCTTTGGATGGTACTATTACTTCCTCCTTGTGGGGGGGTAAGACAGCCATGATAAGAAAGTCATTATTGCAAAAATTTACATCTGACGGTCTCGTCTTACCAAATTCTTCTATATTATTGTTCAGCACAAATGCATAAATTAACTTACTGGTGTCGTTCCCCCGATCTATAATAATTCATTTGATTTGAGGGCGCCTTTCGTAGCACTCAATGTCACCTTACAGGGCAGTGTTTAAAAAACAAAATCAACAGTCATAAACACAAGAAAAAGATACATTGAAACAATGTACACAAGTGGGGTGAAATGGGTGGGAGACAATAACTAGATTGAATATGTCAGTTTAAAAAGATGTGTTTTTAGACAGGACTTAAAAGTTGATTGAGTGTCAGAGTTACGGATGTCAGATGGGAGGGTGTTCCAGCGGTGGGGAGCAGATCGGCGATGGTTACCAGGTGGGCGGGTGGTACAGTTAGTTAAATGGAAAAGGAGGACCGGAGAGTGCGGGTGGGTGTATTGGTGTGCAGAAGTTCACAGATGTATGGAGGGGCGAGGTTGTGGAGGGCCTTGAAGGTGAGGAGCAGATTCTTGAAATCGATGCGGGTTTTGTGAAGTGAAACTTACTTTGTAAATATTACTGTGATGTCTTTTACTGTGACATCACAGTAATATTTACAAAGTAAGTTTTTTTTAACCCTATATTTCTCTTTCTGTGATGTCACGAGAAAGAGAAATATAGGGTTAAAAAAAACACTCTTTCTGCCATTTCTCAGGCTAGGATGAACCGATTTTAATTTTTTTTGCACATTTATACTACATAGGATCTCAGAATTCAATACACCTTCATATTCAAACCGGTGAAGTAGGCCTTTAAGCACAGATAGAGATAATTTTTATATTATATTCAGTGCTTGAAATGGGGGGGAGTGCCAGTACTCCCTTATTGACATATTAGCTTGCAAATCACTAAACCATTGTAATAATCTGAATCTTTAGTGAAGATGCAAAGATTCAACAGCCTCTCTATTCAGGTGTTGTACTGATACAAATAGGCCGAATAGGTTGGCAAAGCAAGGCTACCTAAGATGCGACCGTGCAAAGCACGCTAGCAGAATTTTTGCCCTTGCAAGATCTTTGCGCTTGCTTTATGCCACAGTTACTGTATGTAAGGTTTAGACACATCAATATTGTATGGGGGGTGATAGCACTGCTAAGCTTTCTACATCAGTATAACAACCATCTGCCACCTTCTATGAAAAGCAGAAATATTTAATTTTCAAATTTTCTTAGGAAATAATAGATAATTATGATGACAGTATCTCTCAATTAAAAATCCACTGGTGGTGTCAGAAACACTGATATTAAGGAATGTTCCAGACAAAACTAGTAAAATTGCAAGAGGGAAAAATCTAATTTATGTAAAAGAAATAAAAAAAATAAAACCTGTAGAACGCAACATGCAATCGACTTTGATTGTTCCTGTGAGAGATTTCATCCTTGCTGTTTTGTTTCCAAATGTTTCATGAATAAAAACAAAACGTTTATATAAACATCACCCTTTAGTTTCTTTTTTTAATTCGCCCCTTGCATCAACCTTAAAACATTTACAGTAAGCAGCCTGAGCCGATAGGAAGAGAGTGACCCCGATGTTGCAGCAGCAGCATCGTTGGAGGCAGAAGCAGCACTAGGCTTGTTTACAGGATTAAATAACCGATACGCTTAACAAACAGTTGTGTAAATCGGTTTGGATAAAGTAGGAAGTGAATAACAGTGAAAGTCTGTGCTAATAAATTTGAAAGAAAATGGGATTCTTTTATAACTTATTTAAATTCTTTATCAACCCTGGCCCAAGACTGAACCCCCCCCCCCCCCCCCCCCCCCATATTTTTATTTATTTGTATACTTTCTTTTAACTGTTTTTTTGTGTTCCTAACTTTATTTAGTCGATGCTTGCTTGTTTTTTTTTGTTTTTTTTTCATCCATGTTTCTAAACATTTTTGTATGAAAACCCAATTTTTTTGTTATGATGTATTTTGATTTCATTTGAACTCAGAGACAGTTGTTCCTTGTGTTTGTTCTTGTTGCCATTAAAAATGAAAAATCCAATAAATAAATAAAAAAAGTTCCTATTTCAGACGTTGTTACGGATTGTTAGGTGTGAAAGTCCCCTTAACCCCCTTCAGTTTGTGAAACGATTCAACATTTTAACCAGATCTCAATTTTATTTTGGTATGAATTGATATGGGGATATCCACCACCATCATCAGAAACAAAAACAAATGAGGAATTATCTTTGCGACAAAAATCATGATTTCATAAGTCAAGGTCTTCATCAGTGCATAGCTTTTGCACTGGTGTGGCAATACAAATGTTGGCCTCAGTAATTGCTGTGATTTGAGCCACCTACTGAGTCATGCACCAGCAGCTGCCCATTGTTAACTCATTAAGCTCTGATTGGTCATGGCTGGTCTCTGGCAACATTTATAACCCATCACATTTGCCATGTTCATCAGTGGTGCCCTTCACGATGAAGACTGCACAATTCTTTTCAGGGTGAGTAGCTGCCATGCTTTAAGTTGCCTTTTGGTTGGTGTTTGGGAAACTATTGTTGACACTTTTTCCTTCTTTGAAATTGTTTCAGGGCCTCCCTCTTTGCTTTGCTAATTGTGGATGTATGCTGCTTCCCTGTTGAACAAGGTAATGTTTCATCCAATCCAATCAAGTTAAACATGGCATGTTTCTGTTGACTTCTTCCCTGATTAAACTTGCATTCTTTTGTACCCAGGATCTAATCCAAGTGATTTCATATGGTGGTGGTTATGCCAAATCTGATTTTGGCTCTAAACAAGCCGTACCTTCTGGCTACCCTTCTCCTGGAGATATGCCTTACCTTGCTTCCTCCAGCTATTCGGGTTCAGAGGTGCCAAGCCATACCAGCTTTGCACATAGAGGTACTGCTTTTTGTTTAAAAAAAAAAAAAAAAAATTGACATCAGACATTTGTTCTATGCCTTAAGGGTATCCAATATCTGCATGAACTTATTCCTGGGATGAGTTTCAGTTACATGCTCTGAATTTCTGTACCCAGGACACAATCCCAGTGACTCCCATGGTCGCGGTTACACCTATCCTGATGTTGGCTCTGAACAAGCTGCATCTTCTGGCTACCCTTCTCCTGAAGTTAAGTCTTACAGTGTTCCTTCCAGCCACACAGCTGGGGTTTTTGGGGAGTTCAAAATTAAACTCCAAGTTTGACCTCAGTCTATGTTTATGATAACAAATATGGGCTTGAACAGTAATTCCTTGGATGAGTTTATTATAGTAACCTACTCTGAATTTCTGTTTTATAGGCTTCCAATGGTTTGTTGATCCTCCAATTCCTGCCTCTGGAGGTGAGAAAATGTCATTAGGTCACATGAAGCCAGCTGGACCAATGTACCAAGCAGGAGAGTTGTCCACTTATGCAAACATCATTGAGGCTGGTGACTCCCAGAAGGAGACAGAGGAGCATGGCTACATGAAGCCAGCTGGACCAATGTATCAGGCAGGAGAGTTGTCCACTTATGCAAACATAATTGAGACTGGCGACTCCCAGAAGGAGACAGAGGAGCATGGCTACATGCACCCACCACCCAAAATGGGTTACGGTGCTGTACACCAAGTCATCAGCCATCAACAACCACAGTCTGGCAAGGCTTTTTACCCTCCCTACGACTATATGTTCCTGACTGGCCAGTATCCTCCAGGCATCGTCACTCGATACACGAGTAGCCATGAGCAGGGGTCGGACAACTGGCACGACGTTCATTATGTAAGGGACTACGTACGTCATCATAGTCCTGCACAGCAGACCATGGCCTACAGTGATGACTTTTCATCCCCCAGGACTTTTCCTAGGCAGTCTGTCAAGGGTCCTGCAATGGCTGGCTATAGACAAGATGACGCGCAGGTTAGTTTACCCGAGTCTTACTATAGAAGCGTCACAGCCAGCTCAGTTTGAAAAGCCAACTCTCGGCCGAGCAGGTGGCATGGACAAGATATGTTGATATGCACAAATTACTATCGAGAGCTTGCAGCAACTTGCACTAATTATGTTATTTCTTGCCTTTCAGTTTGGATACTAATGGCAGATTCCCTACAGCATGAACAAGGCTTTCTGAATTCAATAAAGACATGTAAAATAATGTGGCTTCAAGTTCTCCTTTTTAAAGACTTTTGCAAACACTGACCTCAAATTTAGTTAAGTGGACTAAACTGCCACAACATAGCTACGTTATAGCATCAAAACTAACCAAGATTGGTTTTGAGCATATCCACCTTCTCTTGAGAATTTTTTAATTTAAGCAAATTCCTTGTTGCGTGACTGCTGGGTGACCATTTTCTCTGCAGGTAAAACAAGGTTTCGGTGAGGGCTGCATTTACCTATTTACAGTAGTGACTGAGGTTAGACCCTCAACCCCAAGAAGCACCTGGTGGCTCACTGGGTACCAGGTTACGTCCGTGACTCCGGCTCAAACCCTTTAATGCAGGGTTAGGCCTGGACTTTACAGCGCTGCAGGAAATTAATCCGTCTACATTTTTGTTCATTCAAACTGGTGAAGGCTACCGCTGACTAGAAACGCAGATGGATGCCCATCTTCAAACCAATCAATGTCCAGTATAGGGGGCACAGCCCATTCAGGTGACGGAACACAGGATGTCGGTATGTCACGGAAAGTTCTTTAGTGCGCTGGCAAGACTGCAAATATGACACCAAACCTATGCGGATCAAATCCATACAGGGGATTAGGGTTGCAAAATTCCGGGAATTTTCAAAGTTGGAAACTTTCCATGGGAATTAACGGGAATTTATGGGAATTAACGGGAATTTTGGGACTTAAAGGGAATAAACGGGAATTTACTAAATTTAAAGCCACCCAAATGCACTAAATTCTCCTAACTGTTATTTTTGTCCAGGCAAATGTTCTAGACTGTAAAAAGCAGTTTGTCCAACTAAGTTTTAATATATTTATGAATATTTAATTTCAAATTTTTTTTTTTTTTTTTTTTTTTAAGTTTATTGAGACACCCAACTTGATATCATATATTGATTTTTACTAGACCAGGTTTACAGAGGCTTAAACTGTGATTTTACATATAGTTGGGGACAATGTATTTTAGCATAAACTTGACTAAAACAACCAGATTTTATGCAAGTACACTTGGCAACTTGCACCTAGCACACATCCTACTGCAGGGGTACTGAGGCCATGCCCCCTACATGCTCTGTGCATTCCTCCATCACATGGGGGGCATTTGACTTTATTTATTGAATGGTTGGGTTCAGACAGATGACTAATATTTAACTCAACATTCATCTTTTTGTTGTTCAGTGAAATTATTGATTGTTCATAAAATAATCAAAACTTGATAAAGTTCTTCTTACAAATAAATCTGTTCAAATGTAATGTTTTTTAATTGTATTATTTTGCATGGATGTCTGCCTATGACCAAACATAGGGTTTAAATGTTTAGATTTATGTTTGGATGTGAGAAAAAAATCATCTAAATTACCGACATTTAGTTAATTCCTATAATTTCCAATTTTGAATATTCCCAAAATTCCCGAGCGAAAGTTCCCGTGGAAAGTTTCCGGAAACTTTCTGGTAATTTACCGGAAACTTTCCACCCCTTTGCAACCCTACATGGGATTAAAAAAAGAGTTCCTCAGATATTTAGGGATTGTGACCCACACCTTGCCTTTTTATTTTGCCCCTTGGTTGCCCAGCTTGGATTGGATTTTAAGAGGTGGAACTATATCCCTCTGTCATTGAGAGGTAGGATTAATGTGGTAAAGATGAATGTCTTTCCAAGATCTCTATTGCAGTGCACTAATTTATTCGTCCAAAAGTTTTTTTTAAGTCTTTGGATGGTACTATTACTTCCTCCTTGTGGGGGGTAAGACAGCCAGGATAAGAAAGACGGTCTCGTCTTACCAAGTTTTCTATATTATTGGTCAGCACAAATGCATAAATTAACTTACTGGTGTCGTTCCCCCGATCTATTAAAATAATTCATTTTATTTGAGGGCGCCTTTCATAGCACTTAAGGTCACCTTACAGGGCAGTGTTTGAAAAACAATCAATCATAAACACAAGAAAAAAATACATTGAAACAATTTACACAAGTGGGGTGAAATGGGTGGGAGACAATAAACTAGATTGAATATGTCAGTTTAAAAAGATGTGTTTTTAGACAGGACTTAAAAGTTGATTGTCAGAGTTACGGATGTCAGATGGGAGGGTGTTCCAGATGTGGGGGGCAGATCGGCCATGGTGACCAGGCGGGCGGGTGGTACAGTTAGTTAAATGGAAGAGGAGGACCGGAGAGTGCGGGTGGGTGTATTGGTGTGCAGAAGTTCACAGATGTATGGAGGGGCGAGGTTGTGGAGGGCCTTGAAGGTGAGGAGCAGAATCTTGAAATCGATGCGGGTTTTGACCGGGAGCCAGTGAAGCTGCTGAAGGACAGGAGTGATGTGATTAATGGAGGGGTTTCTGGTGATGATGCGAGCAGCAGAGTTCTGTACCAGTTGGAGTTTGCGGATGGACTTGAGGGGGAGACCAAAGAGGAGGGAGTTACAGTAATCGATGCGGGAAGTGACCATGGTGTGAACAAGGATGGCTGTGCTATGGGGTGTAAGGGATGGGCGGAGGCGGTTGATGTTGCGTAGATGGTAATAGGCAGACCTGGTGATGTTATTAATGTGAGCTTGGAATGAGAGTGTGCTGTCGAGGATGACACCCAGACTCTTAACCTGAGGGGAGAGGGAGACTGAAGTGTTATCGATAGTGATGGAAAAGCTGTCAGGTTTTGTCTGGGTTAATTTGGTGCCGATGAGGAGAACTTCTGTTTTATTGCTGTTAAGTTTGAGAAAGTTGCAGGTGAGCCAGGTTTTTATTTCAGAGATGCAATCAGTAAGGGAAGTGGGCGGGACAGTGGACGAGGGCTTGGTGGAGAGGTAGAGCTGGGTGTCATCAGCATAGCAGTGGAAATGAATGGTTGCGTTCCGAATCGCATACTTTCTACTATATAGTATGTAGAAAAAAGATTTAGGATGTCCCGATTCTTGTGGCCAGATTTAGGATGGTTAGAATACCCGGATGGTCTACTTCATGCGGCCAAGATTGTTAGTGTTGAAAAGTGCATCCTATTTGGGCGATTCTGACCCACAATCCAGTGCCCACGTGAAGTGACGTAACATCGACGAAGCCTATAGGTCCATGTTATGAAAACAAACGGGGATGCGACGGATATAAAAGCAAGAGGCAAGATGAAGGCGCAATGTTATGATGAAATGAGAGAAAAGTATGTCCCAATAGTATGTCTACTGCATCCTAACTAGATTCTTTTTATCGTCGGATGTAGTATGTAGAATAGAAAAAAGAAAGAGTATGCGATTCGGAACGCAACCAATGTCAAATTTGCGGAAGATCTTGCCGAGGGGAAGGAGGTAAATGATGAAAAGTAGGGGCCCTAGGACAGAGCCCTGGGGAACACCTGAGGTGACGGGGTAGGGGATGGATTTAAAAGACTTTGGTTGGACAAATTGAGTAAGGCCAGAAAGATAAGAAGTGAACCAGTCAAACGGAGTGTCGGTGATGCCAATGGAGGATAGTCTGTTGAGGAGCGTGGTGTGACAGATGGTATCAAAGGCTGCACTCAGGTCCAGGAGGATGAGGATGGTGAGTAGTCCAGAATCAGCTGCCATAAGGAGGTCGTTGGTGATCTTTATAAGTGCTGTTTCAGTGCTATGGAGTGGGCGGAATCCGGACTGGAACTGTTCGTAAAGGTAATTGTCAGATAGGTGAAAATGGAGTTGGGAGGCCACTGTCTTTTCCAGGATTTTGGAGATGAAGGGCAGATTTGATATAGGACGGAAGTTGTTGAAGTTGGAGGGGTCTGCACCAGGTTTTTTCAGAATTGGAGTGATGGCAGCAGTTTTGAAGGATGTAGGGACAGTTCCAGTAGTAAGAGAGGAGTGGGAGTTGGGAATATCTCCTACATCTTATGGCAAAATCGAGGCATTAAAGTGTTCAGAGCCTTTTATGAAGACGGCACTTTTGCTACTTTTTCAGACCTGTCCAAAGATTATAATTTACCTACACCCCATTTTATTTATGTACTTTCAAATTTTTTCATGTTATCTCTCCCTCACTATTAACCAACCATGGGAAGACCTTCTGACCTTAAAACCTCAGCAGAAATCACTAATATCTAAGATTTATGACAAACTCATGGCTCTGGAAAACAATTCCGCTGTCAAAAGCAAAAATGCTTGGGGTAGATTTGACAGATCAATGGTGGGATAAGGCTGTACACAGTACTCGAGTTGTAAAAAAAATCAGGGGGGATGGTGGATTGGATTTAACATTTAGGGACATATCATTTGTGCTGATGACAGCGCATATGATGGGAGACCAACAGTGTACCCTTATGATTATTGTTTAAGCATAGATGGAGATAATTGTTATATTATATCCAGTGCTTGAAATGGGGGGGGGGGGGAGTGCCAGTACTCCCTTATTGACATATTAGCTTGCAAATCACTAAACCATTGTAATATTCTGAATCTTTAGTGAAGATGCAAAGATTCAACAGCCTCTTCATTCAGGTGTTGTGCTGATACAAATAGGCCGAATAGGTTGGCAAAGCAAGGCTACCTAAGATGCGACCGTGCAAAGCACGCGAGCAGAATTTTTGCCCTTGCAAGATCTTTGCGCTTGCTTTATGCCACAGTTACTGTATATAAGGTTTAGACACATCAATATTGTATGGGGGGTGATAGCACTGCTAAGCTTTCCACATCAGTATAACAACCATCTGCCACCTTCTATGAAAAGCAGAAATATTTAATTTTCAAATTTTCTTAGGAAATAATAGATAATTATGATGACAGTATCTCTCAATTAAAAATCCACTTGTGCTGTCAGAAACACTGATATTAAGGAATGTTCCAGACAAAACTAGTAAAATTGCAAGAGGGAAAAATCTAATTCATGTAAAAGAAATAAAATAATAAAACCTGTAGAACGCAACATGCAATCGACTTTGATTGTTTCTGTGAGAGATTTCATTCTTGCTGTTTTGTTTCCAAATGTTTCATGAATAAAAACAAAACGTTTATATAAACATCACCCTTTAGTTTCTTTTTTTAATTCGCCCCTTGCATCAACCTTAAAACATTTACAGTAAGCAGCCTGAGCCGATAGAAGAGAAGGCTTTGGGGGAGCGCTTGCTGAGAGGAAGAGAGTTACCCCGATGTTGCAGCAGCAGCATCGTTGGAGGCGGAAGCAGCACTAGGCTTGTTTACAGGCTTAAATAAGCGATACGCTTAAATCAAATCAAAATCAAATCAGTTTTATTTCTATAGCCCAAAATCACAAATATATTTGTCTCAGTGGGCTTTACATTTCATACAATATGATATATAATACAATATGATACAATATGACACCCTGCCCTTACACCCTTACGGCCCCCACACACATCCTACCTCTACTGCGCGTCTACCTCGCGTCTGCGTCTGACTTTTGGTCACAGACTGTGAAATCAACGTAGAGCGAGCACACATCCAACCTCAGACGCACTGCTGAGGCACGTCGGAGGCACGTCTGCAGCGCCGCTCCCCTTCACCTCAGGAGGCTCGCCTATTTTTTTCTGAGAGCAGCGCGTCTCTCTCGCGTCTCTGTGCTTTAACTGATAGAGAAATACTCTGCTGACAGTCATACCAGCAGCATTCAGTCTAGTTACACGTTTACCCGGTGTGTTTATTTCAAATAAAACATCCCTGAGTCGTATACGCGAATAATCCCTTTATTTCACGATTTAATTGTGCAATCAAAATCCGAGGGATTTAAAACCTAATTTTACTTTAATTACTTCTGGCATTTCATTTTTGGATAAATGACACATATAGAGATCCAATATAGTGAAGAAATAAAAAAGATCATGATGAGCGCAACAGTTTTCCGTTGCTCTATCTGTGTCTACGGCCTTCTTCTTCCCCGACCACACCCCCTCTCTCTCTCCCGTATAAATCAGTAAAGTGATTTTTGAAATACTCTGCTGAGAGTCATATTGACTTCATACTGGAAGCTTTCGCTGTAGTTTCACCATTTCCTGGTGTGTCCCCTTCAAAATAAAACTTCCAACAAGCGAAAATATGGCAAAAGAAAAGAAAATAAATGGCAATGGGGCGCACGGATTACTGTCCAGACTCAATATAGGCTAAATCATATGCATCATAGATGAAATGAAAGAACTTCATTTTTAATGGGAATTATCTATGAAAACTCTATGTAGAAAGATAGGGCTTTTAGAAGCAGCGCTGCAGCAGCAGCAGCTGCTCAGACGTTGCATGTGTGGCCGAGAAAAGTCCGAGAGAGGCAGCAGTAAGGTAACGCGACGCGCTCCAGAGGTAGACGCAGGATGTGTGTGGGGGCCGTTAGCTCGGCTGAGAAAAAACTCCCAGTAAAAACCCTTTACCGGGAATAAAAACATTTAAGAAATCTCAGGGAGAGTCGACAGAGTAAGGGATCCCTCTCCCAGGACGGACATGCTGCAATACATGTCATAAGTAGAGAAAATCACGAAGGAATTTGATCATTGACCAGGTGATTACATGGTAATCCTAAGTAACGTGCGAATAGTGTGGATGCAGGAAGACTTCAGATGCTGCCAGAGGATCCACACCGTCTCGTCTCCACCAGGGAAAACTAAGGTTTCCATCGCCGGGATTTCATCCCACGTCTCCAGGTGGCGCCCTTAACCACTGCAACATCTTTCGCGTTGATGGTCCATTCTCAGATGTTACCGGAGGGGGGACCAGATCTACACCGTCTCGTCACGACCAGGGAAAACTGGAAGAGGACAGGTAACCAGTGAGAAAAGCAAAAATGAATTTAAAGATTGAACAAGCAAGCGAGTAGAAAGAGTACTATCCTGATGGATGGTGAATCAGTGCTGATGTGAGGCAATAGCAGGCGGGGAGCATCCGTTCCTAGGACAGCTGATTCCGCACAGAACTCGGAGTCAGTCGAGTAGCATGGAGAATGCTTGGTAGACAGAGGGGGAGAACCCCGGGGCAACGCTCAGCCAATCATGGAAGATAGACAGAGGAGAACAAATGTCAGAGAAATGGTATCAGTTATGCAATTAGCGTCGGCAGGACAATTTTTCAGTGGGAGGACAACCGGTACTCAGGCCCAGACAAACCGAGACCGAGGCAGCTCCTCAGGCTGCTAATAATAACGCTATAACAATGGTAAACAATATGAACACAATTAACATTAAATTACATTGATTTACACTCTACCGTTCCCCACCGACACACAATCGGCGCCAGCCCCCCAGACCCAGAGCCTGCCCCCAGCACCCCACCCCCAGAGAGCACGCCCCAGTGCGGCACTAGTCCCGAGGAGGACCGGGCCATAGATAGAGAATAGAGTATAGAATAGGGAAATAGCCAAATGCACCGCTGCCACGAGGAGCAACCACAGCCGAAAATCCCCGGAGGGGCGGCCCGTACAGCCCACTCTGGCCCGCCGGACCGGCCATGCCCAGCCCATGAGGCAAGGCCAGAGGCGCCAAGCACAAAGGGCGCGACGCCTCCGCCGCCGCCATCGGCACACCCAGAGCTAGGACCGGCCGGAGGAGCACCGACGCCGGGCAGCGAAACACAGACGCCAACAGTGACGCCACAGAGCGGACCGCCAGGCAGGGACAAATGATTAAAACAGTTTAAAAACAGTTAAAAACAGTTAAAACGCAAATTGCATAGATTGCTTCTATCCGCCGCATGACAATCTATTATCTCCCGAGGCGGTCAAAAGCAACCCGCGTCAAACGATTAAAAACATCGCAGTGCCCACCTACCAGTGCAACAATTACACAATCTGCACCCGATGCCCCATTTCCACCCCACCCAACGGTCCAGTCAGGCAATAGCACGGCGCCACTGCAGACGTCTGAGCACGCACCCCGACACCACCACCCCCCGGCCACCCCCAGCCCAGAGCACACCAATGACAGCGGCAGGCAGCGCCGCCGCCCCAGTGCCCCACCCCCAGCCCTGTCAGCCGACATGACCACCCAGCCAAGCCCCGGAGGCCACCGCGACCGCCTGTCCGGAGGCAAGGCATGGTCCCACCCCCCAGCAGCGGTGCCCACGGTCAGACGCCAATTTGCCCCAGCCCGAGCGGCCAGGGCAGCCCACCGGAACAGCCCAAGACCGGCACCTACCCCAGAGCAAACCCCCCCCAGCAGAGGCCAGAGAACCGACCCCAGACAGGGTGACCCGCCACTGACCCCGCGCCAGCAGAGAGGTGGATGAGCGCTAACCAAAGGTTAATTCAAAGAGATACGTCTTAAGTTTAGACTTGAACACCTCGATAGACTCAGATTGTCTGATCTCTATCGGGAGTGTGTTCCATAACGAAGGAGCTCGATACGAGAAAGCCCTGCTGCCGGCAGCTTTCTTAACTCTGGGGACAGACAGGAACTCTGCAGTCGTAGACCGTAGTGCCCGTGATGGGGCATATCGCGGAACTAGGTCAGACAAAAAACAAACAGTTGTGTAAGTCGGTTTGGATAAAGTAGGAAGTGAATAAGCTTTTACGCACAGCATTTACTATCCGAAAGAACAAGTTAACGTGTGAGAAAAGTCGCCAAGTAGCCTACTAACCGCATGTGCAAAGGAGAGACTACGCTCTGTGGACGTGATTGACGGTTGACCACAGGAAAGCATGTGGTCATGCGATGGGTGATTTTGGAGGCGGGCTTTAGCCGTGCCCATCCAATCAGATGGTATATTATATAGACATTTTTTAATTGGCTGAAAAAATTTAAATACATTTCCCCTGCCCTGGCAAGTGCCGGAATCGAGTGCAGAGTGGAGTACTGGCAGCATATGCGCCGGTGTTACTAAATGTTGAAATAGTGGTAATATTTCCACATTCATTGATAAAATAACAGGGGATGGCCGTTTTAGTAGGGGGATGATTTTGCGATATTTATTTCCAAGGGGGATGGCATCCCCCTCAACTCGAGTACTGGCTGTACATACTGTAGTATACGCTCATCTTCTCCTTGTGCCAGGCTGCAGTTTATACAGTTTAAAGTGTTACATAGAGCCCATTTTAGCAAATCCAGACTATCTGAAATGTATCCAAATGTTGTGGACCAATGTGACAGATGCCACGCCTCCTCTTGTAACTTGAGTCATGTGTTTTTTTACTGTCCCAGACTAAACAGATTCTGGAATTACTTTTTGTATGACCATGACAAAGGTTCTAGGAGCCCAAATTAAAACAGACCCCTTTATTGCAATATTTGGAACCGCATCTCAACAACCCCATATCACAGCCTTACAATCAGAAACATTAGCCTTTACTTCCCTTCTGGCAAGATGCCGTATTTTACTCATGTGGAAATCCCCTAATCCCCCATCAATTCCAATCTGGCTCCAAGATGTTATGTTTTCTTTTAAATTCGAGAAAATTAAATTAACAGTGAAAGTCTGTGCTAATAAATTTGAAAGAAAATGGGATTCTTTTATAACTTATTTAAATTCTTTATCAACCCTGGCCCAAGACTGAACCCCCCCCCCCCCCTATTTTTATTTATTTGTATACTTTTATACTCTTTTAACTGTATTTTTGTGTTCCTAACTTTATTTAGTCGATGCTTGCTTGTTTTTTTTTTGTTTTTTTCATCAGTTTCTAAAAATTTTGTATGAAAACCCAATGTTTTTTTTATGATGTATTTTGATTTCATTTGAACTCAGAGACAGTTGTTCCTTGTGTTTGTTCTTGTTGCCATTAAAAATGAAAAATCCAATAAATAAATTTAAAAAAAAAATAAAAAGTTCCTATTTCAGACGTTGGTACGGATTGTTAGGTGTGAAAGTCCCCTTCAGTTTGTGAAACGATTCAACATTTTAACCAGATCTCAATTTTATTTTGGTATGAATTGATATGGGGATATCCACCACCATCATCAGAAACAAAAACAAACGAGGAAATATCTTTGCGACAAAAATCATGATTTCATAAGTCAAGGTCTTCATCAGTGCATAGCTTTTGCACTGGTGTGGCATACATTTGACATGGCAATACAAATGTTGGCCTCAGTAATTGCTGTGATTTGAGCCACCTACTGAGTCATGCACCAGCAGCTGCCCATTGTTAACTCATTAAGCTCTGATTGGTCATGGCTGGTCTGTGGCAACATTTATAACCCATCACATTTGCCATGTTCATCAGTGGTGCCCTTCACGATGAAGACTGCACAATTCTTTTCAGGGTGAGTAGCTGCCATGCTTTAAGTTGCCTTTTGGTTGGTGTTTGGGAAACTATTGTTGGCACTTTTTTCTTCTTTGAAATTGTTTCAGGGCCTCCCTCTTTGCTTTGCTGATTGTGGATGTATGCTGCTTCCCTGTTGAACAAGGTAATGTTTTATCCAATCAAGTTAAACATGGCATGTTTCTGTTGACTTCTTCCCTGATTAAACTTGCATTCTTTTGTACCCAGGATCTAATCCAAGTGATTCATATCGTGGTGGTTATGCCAAATCTGATTTTGGCTCTAAACAAGCCGTACCTTCTGGCTACCCTTCTCCTGGAGATATGCCTTACAATGCTCCCTCCAGCTATTCGGGTTCAAAGGTGCCAAGCCATACCAGCTTTGCACACCGAGGTACTGCTCTTTGTTTGCTTTTTGAAAAGGAAAAAAAAAAGAAAAAAAAAAAAGTTTGGCATCAGGCAATTGTTCTATGCCTTAAGGGTATCCAATATCGGCATGAACTTATTCCTGGGATGAGTTTCAGTTACATACTCTGAATTTCTGTACCCAGGATACAATCCCAGTGACTCCCATGGTCACGGTTACACCTATTCTGATGTTGGCTCTGAACAAGCTGCATCTTCTGGCTACCCTTCTCCTGAAGTTAAGTCTTACAGTGTTCCCTCCAGCCACACAGCTGGGGTTTTTGGGGATTTCAAAATTAAACTCCAAGTTTGACCTCAGTCTATGTTTATGATAACAAATATGGGCTTGAACAGTAATTCCTTGGATGAGTTTATTATAGTAACCTACTCTGAATTTCTGTTTTATAGGCTTCCAATGGCTTGTTGATCCTCTAATTCCTGCCTCTGGAGGTGAGAAAATGTCATTAGGTCACATGAAGCCAGCTGGACCAATGTACCAAGCAGGAGACTTGTCCACTTATGCAAACATCATTGAGGCTGGTGACTCCCAGAAGGAGACAGAGGAGCATGGCTACATGAAGCCAGCTGGACCAATGTACCAAGCAGGAGAGTTGTCCACTTATGCAAACATCGTTGAGACTGGCGACTCCCAGAAGGAGACAGAGACAGAGGAGCATGGCTACATGCACCCACCACCCAAAATGGGTTACGGTGCTGTACACAAAGTCTTCAGCCATCAACAACCACAGTCTGGCAAGGCTTTTTACCCTCCCTACGACTATATGTTCCTGACTGGCCAGTATCCTCCAGGCATCGTCACTCGATACACGAGTAGCCATGAGCAGGGGTCGGACAACTGGCACGACGTTCATTATGTGAGGGACTACGTACGTCATCATGGTCCTGCACAGGAGACCATGGCCTACAGTGATGACTTTTCGTCCCCCCAGAGCTTTTCCTCATGGCCGTTAGTCAAGGGTTCTGCTGGCTATAGACAAGATGATGCCCAGGTTAGTTTACCTGAGTCTTACTATAGAAGCGTCACAGCCAGCTCAGTTTGAAAAGCCAACTCTCGGCAAAGCAGGTGGCCATGACATGGACAAGAGATGTTATGCACAAATTACTATCGAGAGCTTGCAGCAACTTGCACTAATTATGTTTTTTCTTGCCTTTCAGTTTGGATACTAATGGCAGATTCCCTACAGCATGAACAAGGCTTTCTGAATTCAATAAAGACATGTAAAATAATGTGGCTTCAAGTTCTCTTTATTAGACTTTTGCAAACCCTGGCGCCGTTGACTAAACTGCCACTATAGCTACGTTATAGCATTGCAGTAATAAAAACTAACCGAGATTGGTTTTGAGCATATCCACCTTCTCTTGAGAATTTTTAATTAAAGCAAATTCCTTGCTGGGTGACCATCTTCTCTGCAGGTAAAACAAGGTTTAAGTGAGGGCTGCATTTACCTATTTAGTGACTGAGGTTAGACCCTCAACCCCCACGGTGCACCTGGTGGCTCACTGGGTAAAGTGCATACCAGGTTAAGTCCTTGACTTCGGCTCAGACCCTTCAATGCATATCGTCTTTACCAAGAACATTTTGCATCCTTCATATAACACTACTAAACATTTCATTTAGCTGATGCGTTTATCCAAAGCGACTTCCAAGAGGTGCATTCCACACTGGGGGTATTAACCCATTATATGAAATGGTTGTGACTTTCCTAACTAGCAGAAGAGGAGTGTTTGGGCATCCCTATGTTTTATCCAAATTTATTTGCTTTTTTGCCCTTCTTGGTAGTGAGGGGTGCGGTTATAGATCAATACAACTTGATGTGTTTAGGACCTGCCCTAACAAATATATCTTTGTATTTTGAGTAAGTCATTAATCTTATTACACACGATATGTTTTAAAAGTGTCATCAGAACATTGACATTTATACAAAAAAAGAGAATTTAAAAAGTAAAATGCCTCTGAACCTATTGACAAATCACAACCAAAAACCATAACCCTGTGATTAATCACACACCATTTTCCTGATGTGTCTACCTTACATGAAACCTGATAATTTGTCCCAAATTAACACATGTAACCATTTTAAATGTAAATATACAAATAATTGTATTATATATGTAGAGGACTTTTCTCTTCTGATACCTATTCGCATTGTAAGAGGTGAAATGGCCAAAATCAGATCATGTGGAAACGGTTTGTTTCCTTTTTCCGTCTCTGGAACGTCATTTAGTGACCATCAAATCACCAGAGGAACATTTTCACTGTCACTGGCATTTGTTCTCTTTGCTTTGAAGTGCTGCAGTTAATTTCCTATTCTTGCTATGTGCTTGGGTTAAGGTTTTTCCTTACAAAATAATGTGTTCTACACTTGAATTTGGTCTAACTTTGTGAATGGTGCTCTATAAATAAATGTAACGCCATTCTACATAACTGCAAGCCATACGTTGTTTAAAAGCTATTGTCTGTGCGCAGTTGTTTGGACTCTAAAAAGTCAAATGAATATATGTCTGAGTGGGCGTATCTTCAGGGCTGGGTCAGCTGGATCTCATTCATTGTAAAACTCCCTCTATTGGATAATTTCTGTTACTTCTTGGTCATACACGTGTACTGTTTTCTCCCGTAGTCAAGCAGAAAGCAGCAGTGTGTGGGCAAACTAGTATGCTGGCCACCACAGAGAGGGAGAGCCGTGCATTATGGGAGCTCTCGACACTGCGTTGGCCGGACTCTGACCAATCAGGTCCTTCGGCTGAAGCTCAACCAACGTTTTTTAACTGGATGCGTTGTTGACCTCAGCCATCTAAAATCCATCCAACACCAGACCGGCTTCGTGTAATTCTACGTTGCAGTAATTACACACAGAGGAAAAAGTCTACTTTCAGAATTGTGGTTTTCCGCACAGGGCTGTGCATTAACTCTTGACTCTGTCTTTCTAGCTTTATTCTACATCCAAACCGAAAGAGGCAAAGGCACACACGCACACACACAGAAATACACGCAGATATTAAGGTTAGGTCTTCCTATCTGCAACTTCCTTTTGCATTTTACAGACGTGCAACACACTGATGTTCCCAGCCTTTCCCATGCTCTAAATGGATAACTTATTGATACAGTAGAGAGCATTGTACATACCTTGGGGAGTTTGTTAGACAGCAGATTGGCCTACAGATTGTCAGCTTGTTTCTCCAAAATAAATATGATATTCACCATATCTCCCACATTGGGTTATGGAGATATACTGAATGCTCATGTTGCTATTACTACCCTTACACCTTGTGCAACTATTACGCTTGCCCCTGAGGTATATGAAAAGGTGGTAGTTGGCTTATTAATATCAGAACCTCTGTCAGTGAGGACGATGTCAATTTACATGTCTTGTCCGAGGGCCAAACAATGTCTCATAATCTATCTGAGGCTCATGCTTTTTCAGAGTCACAAATAGCACCCTTTCTTGATGTTATTTTCAACATTAAAAATATTTGTGGTTATTTTTTGACATTCTTTTTTTAATAAATAATATAACTATTCAAAACGTACAGTACAAGAACCATGACACCCCTGCCCCCTCAACCCCCCCCCCCCCCCAAAAAAGCACCTACTACAAAAAAAAACACAAATTCCACCTCCTCAAAGTAGATAACACACACTGGTTAAAGGTTCATTCCAGTGATCAATTTTTATTTATTCCTGCAGTCAAATGCTGAAGGTGAAAGTGACAAGAGGAGGAGGCCCCAGCCCCATACCAGGAAAAATTGTCTCGCCCAATGATGGATGATTTGCTGAAGCATCGTAGCACCCCCTGGTGGCCATGTTGAAATGGTGCCGTACCCAAACAAGTGTGTATTTAGTAAATTGTGATGTGTACAAACAGTCAAGAAATATTTCAAAACAATAAATGTAGCAGCAGGAACAATTCGAATTGTAAAAGTGCATTATAATAAAACTGCATGTCTTGCACATCAAACAGTGAGTCATAAAATATATATGTAAACACCTCATATGATAAGGTTGCGGCCAACTGTCATTTCATTTAATGGAGGTTCAACTGATCTTCATCGTCATTGTTGATAGTCTGAGAACATGTAACAGCAAACTTGACTGTACATTTAGAAAACACAAAACAAGATAGTATACAGCATATCATTTATTTAAACTCTAGAGATCATTGAGGGGTGACCCTCATTTGCAACAACATTGAGTCAAACAAACAAACAACCAAGATAAGTAAAAACACAGTTAAGGCAGTCCTACAAAAAGCCCATATCATAAAGATACATTTTAAATGTTTTGGAAATGAAAGTGCCACATACAAATACAACTTTAAAACAAACAGCTTTCCAGGATGTTTAATTGGTAAAAAAAATATATATATGATTCATAATTTATATGTAATACAGAAGTCCAGATATTCGCTTTTTCCACCCTTAAAGGTGAAGTAAGCAATGTAGTTATGTTAAAATAAGTATTAAATCACTCTTTATTTATACAGTGATCACGTTTATAGTGTGTGCGTTTCATAAAGCCGATCTCTCAGTCACTCGCTCTGCATGTAATCGCCAAATACACTTTTCGGGGATCCCACTACTAATAACCAATCAGAAGAGAGAACGCTACAAACCGGCACCCGTCTCACTGCCGGTGCATGTGCAGAGCGACAGATGAGGGAATGTGTATTACATAATTGAGAAATGGTAAAATAAGAAGTAGTGTTTTGGAAACATTAGATTTGTTGAAAGAAATGTGTGTTTAGGACTTTTTGTAACATAAGAAGTTTCTTGTCAGTGTGCAGTCCACTGTACTGAAGAGTTGGCTGCTCTTTTTCGGCAAGGCGCCACAAAGATTCTGTGTTGTTGGGCAGCTGTTAATATCTTCGTACTGCACTTTTTCTCCGCCGACCCACACCCACTGACCAGCCAGGTAGCGCAGGCCTGTCCACACCTATACCGACATTTAACAGACAGATGTAAACACACAAGAGAAGTCGCTCAATGACACACTGATACAGTGCAGAAAAACTGTACCTACCTTATAAGTGCCAGCCGCTTGTGCCTTTTGTCGTGCAAAGATGTGGTCATCTTCGGTGAGCAGGGTGGCCAGGTCATAGCGGGGGTTCATGTAGGCTGTGGCTGGCTGGCTCGGGTCCACAGCCTTCAGAGACCTGCAGTGCTGCAAGGCCTCCTCCCACGTCTTGTTCTCTTTCACCAGAACCAGGGTGTCGTCGGAACACGTGAATTGATGGTCTTTGTTACAGGGCTTGCTTTGCCATTCGCCTGGTTGCTTCTTAAAGGCACAGTTTTTTCCAGTGTGTGGTTCAACTAGAAGAAGTAGAAGTTAAACTTTTTTTCTTTTTTTGCTTCAATTAATAGACAGTGTAGAGCTGACAGGAAATAAGTAGAGAGTGATAGGGGCTGCCAGAGCAATCATTAACATTTAGGCATCCTCAAACTGTGCATACTTAAGAACATATGACAGATTAGTATTACAACTATAAGTTTAAATGTGAAATTAAAAGTTTGTCAATGACTGCCCCAATAACCACTAAAGATTCACGTGTACTGTTTGATAGTTTACAATAGAAATGAAAAAGATGCACAAAAGATCAAGAGCAAAGGAGGTGGTGGGGGAGGGGGGCACAGGGACTGCTAATGCAAAGGACCCCCGTGTTCTGCTCTACACTCCTGCTTGTATGACTGTAATTTATAGCAGAAACGTGGCTGAGGACGGCACACATCGTAGCACTGCATGAAAAGAAAAAAATAAGATCCACAAAAAATGACTTGAAGTTACTGAACTAAACATCTGAAAGCCTTGAAATATGCTTCAGTCAGTTATGTGCATGCTCTGCTTACGTTCTTTAAATGAGGTGAAGTCGGCTATCTCGTCTCCACCGGACCATTTCCACTCAGCGGTGGATTGCTCCCGGTACAAACCGATCCAGCCCACATCTATTCCCAGATTCTCCGTTTCATCTCTAACGGTGACCAGGTCAGTGTGGTGCTGCCTACAGAAAGCCTGTGCACTGTGCCAGCTCCTCTTGTCATCGTAATGTGTAACGTTCACCCTTCTCAGGACTGACACCTGCCCACACACAGGAGGGATGAGCAGCGCTAGCAGTGGGGTAACAATGCACATCATCTTCATCCTGTTTTCCATCGGAGGGTTCCCCAACAACTGTAAATCATAGACACAATGTTTATTGAGCACTTCATTTTTTTTTAGCCGTAATGTGAAGCGGTTCAACAACAAAAAAAAGTTAATCAAGTGATGGAGCAGACTTGCTGTTGATAGGTGTATTTTCTTATGTAAATATAGCCTACTTTTTTATGAGATGTTTTACACAGTGGTATTGCAATGTGCACTTAGAAGGAACGCGCAAGAACCTATTCCTTTACCGTGATATGAAGAAGTGAATCAAGGCATCCAATTGTACAGTGTTGTGAGATCACAGGCAAGTCTCAAGTCCGCCAGATGACTTTCTCACTGCACTGAAATGACCTGAAACCAGCTGCTGCCTGAAAAGAACAATTCCGAATACGTTGGGAAATTCTAAACGGCAGGCTAAAATGTGTCAAAGGCTTAGACACATTTTAGCCTGCCATTTAGCATTTCCCAGAAATAAGCACTATGGCTAGTATTATTTGATACACCATCTGACATCCATGAAGCCCCAGCAGAGTTAGTGGCTTGTTCTACTCACCTTGCCAGCCTTGCTCCCATAAAGTTTGCACTCACCTTTCAGTTGTTCACGTACTGATGTTTTTCTCAGTCCATGACATGAGTATTCACTGACTGGCTGCACCAATCACAGCTCAGATAAGACTCTCAATGGAAATAATATAATCACAACTCTGTGCAAAACCTTAAGCTGATATGCAGAGTAACCCAGTCGCCTGTGTCCTTTGCAAAGATCACAGGAAAACTCACCCACCCTCTCTCTGTCCGTCTGTATCACTTCCCGCCTTGTAGCAGCTATGCAAAGTAGAATTTAACATCTAGGCCTTGTGTTTGGCTAGTTAAGAAATGTAATATATCACCAATTACCAGTTACTCATTTGAGTTATGGTATACATTAATCCACTGAATAAGTAATTGTTACATTACTCCTATTACAGTAATCCATTTGATGACAACAAGCAAAACATCATTCTCAAATAGGATACATATATATCATCACATTCTACATTAATATATGAACGGCAAACTTGTTGGCAACATTTTACACATCAATTATTTGGAGTGGTGTTTTCAGTCGCTGCAAACTCTAAAAGAAATGGGGCTAATAGGGTTCTATCCTATTCTATGAGAGTGGTGAGAGTGAGTAAAGTTGTGGATCGGACCGCTGCAATGAGCTTAAAGTCTCTTGAAAAGGTAGGTAAGGCCGAAGAAGGTGAGCATTCTCACTAGGTACATCTCTATGAGTGAGAGCTTTCACATTGTGACACGAACATATTACATGTTGCACTTAATACAGTATGTAGCACTTAGTAGTTATGCGTATTTGAAGCTTATGCACTTACGTGATTCTTGCTGTTCTGAGGCTGGAATCCCATGGTTATGGTTATTGGATAGAGGTGTCAGCTAAATGATATGTAATGTACATATGTCAGGTCTTAAAACTTTGACTTATTGAGACCTAACAGGAAAAGTCAGGGGTCCATGGGGTGCTCCGTGCCATAGTGGGTAGAGCATGCACCATATAGACTCAGTACTTGTTGTTGCTGGGGTCACAGGTTCAAATCCAACCCAAGGACCATTACTGCATGTCACCCCCCTATCTCTCCCCATTTCAACTTTGTACTCTCAACTGTCAATACAAGGTTAAATTACCTTAACAAATCATAAAGACAGGGCATTACTCTGGTTGAATGTTAACTGGATATTTGTATAAAATGTTACAGGTCCAATCAATAGAGATATTTCAGTCAAGACAAAAGTGACCCAACAGACCTGCAGAGCTATCCCTTGAGCCCCATTGCTACATCAGATTGTTTATTGGTGTTGGTTCTCTACAAAGGATTCTGCAGATGCACTACTGTCATTTTGTATAATGTGATGAGCACATATTAATTAAGGCTCTTTCATATTTTTATTATTTTCAGTGCCTGCAATTGAGTTTGTGACATAACCTTTGTAATCTATACCTGATATACTTGCCGATGACAACTCAGGGTGTGCTGTTCCAACACACCCATCATTCAAATACCTCCATGCCTGAGTGGTAGAGAAAACATTGTATTTGCTAAACAAATGTCTATTTTCACTCACTCACCTTGTCTCGTGACAGGCAGAATGCGAACAGGGTTAAGATGTTTGTATATAAATGGATCAATCCCCCAAAAACATATTCAAGACACACACTGCTTAATTTGCGCTGATGGAGTACCTTCATTAATGTGGCTTTTGCGACATGATAAAAACAATACCAATTCTGACCACACATCAGTCTTCCTCAGGGTCAAACAATTACATCACACCCAAAGCTTTTTCTTCTATTTATGAAATATAGGAATTTGCTTAAGTCATATGACTAAGGGAGAAGGGGTTTGAGGGCATTGATCAGTGGGGAACTTCCTACAAAGTCTCTTCATATTTCAATGTTCTTCTATATAATTCTAAACAAAATTATATATTCTTGTCCCAGGCAGCAGCCATGTAGTTCCTTGTCGTGGACAAATTACCTGTGCTATTACCTGTACATACTGTATCATAAAATATATCACACACCAAAACGTTTTTAGTACATGCTAGTTTTGTCTTGAAGGTAGGCCTATACTTTGCCACTCATCTAAGAAACTCGATCAGGGAATATTAACACTTAAAATAAAATAGTAATTAAATAGTATGCATACATGAATGTAAAAACATACAAGACTTCTACATTTAATATATAGTGTACCAAAATAAATGTTTGTTCTCATAGACGCTCAGGTTCAAAAGACTGGAAGAAGTTACTGTTCCAGTTTTTAAAAATCAAACAAAAATGAAGGCTGTCTGACTCTTAGAAGGGCGTGTCAATTCAAACACCACAGGATAATACATTTTAATCAGCGTGAAGAGCCTGACAAAACAACCAAAGGGACAGGTAGAAATTACAATTGTCTAGCTTCTGTATGAAATGGAATTCCAAATCACTGCTTATACGCATTATTTCCCTTTTATCATGAGTTCTCAGTTATACAGGGGCAAACCTAGCAATAGGCCTACTAATAACTAAATAAATAGGTTTCTGCCCATGTCAATACCAATAAAAACAATGTTGGAGACAAGACATATTTACAGATGTATTGTGAATATTGTCTGATAAATCTTTACATTTACTGTGGGCTGTTCTGACATGTTCTGCTCTGTGTGTGTGTGTGTGTGGGGGGGGGGGAGCAATATACAAGATGGAATGTCACCATGGTTACATCGGCCCGGTTCTTTATTAAGTGGTTCAATTATTTAAGTAAATATCTGTAGACCCAATTTACATTGTTACAGTTGTGCTGATCAGCTGTGTACAGACTTAATGACGTTCTAGCATTCTAGCATGTCATCTGAATGAATTAACTGGAAAGGTGCCAACTGAACACTTTGTGTGTTGCCCATTATTAGTAGCATATTACATAGGCTTATGAGGCACTGTTAAATAAAGTGTTCAAATAGGTTTACATTCATACAGATCAGATATGAACTATTTCAACAGCAGATTCTATTTATTTCAAAAAACAGTCAACAAACAATAACAGAAAACACATCATGTCCTTATATGGATTGGAGTGGCAGGTGGTATGCTGACTGTCTAAACTATGAGACAGACATGAGCCCATCAGCCAGCACATGCCACCCAGTGCAGCCAGTATACAGTCTATGGGGGTCACACATCAGGTCGGCGCTCCACTCTGTGGGGAGGAACTAGTATGTTGGTGGGCAGTGTGATCATGAGTTGGCGCCGGTCCGCGGGCCCCTAATGATGTTGATCCTGGCTTCATCGTCCAGCTCCTCCAGGATTCTCTCCTGTTTGACCGACAGGACGGTGTAGGCAACTGGACCACAGCAGGTTAAAGGAAACTCAACGGCAACACTTTTTTTTTCTAAACAACCACAAACCACCTTCTTTTTTAACCCATGATGATCCAGATTCCAGACACACACAAAAATAAATTAATTTCAGATTTCTACTCTAACTGCACTCATAAATCATATTAGCAATAAAACATACTTTATTATATGTTATTTTTCCCATCCACTGGAATGGATGAAGATGATTAACGTGAGACACCACCCAATAGTAAGACATTTATTTATGTTCATTTATTTTATTTTATTTTATCAATGTTTAACTACTATCAACAGGGCCGCCTTTATGCACGGGCTTACCTGGGCTGAAGCCCCAGGGCCTACGAAGATCAGGGGGCCTCTCCAAAAAAAAAAAAAAAAAAAAATGTTTTTTTTTTTTTTTTTTTTTTTTTAACTGTGTCAATATAGGCCCCTGATCTAAGAAGGCCACGAACATTGTCATTTAAAACAATAAATTATTGACTGGCTCATGATAGGCCCCTAATCTTCGTAGGGGGGGCTAACGGAGATCAGGGGCCCATCATGAACCAGTAAAGAAAAAGGAAAAAAAAATCACATTATTTTTGGCCTATGAAGATCAAGGGGCCTATCATTCACCAGTACATTTTTGTTTAATTAACATTGTTCGGGGCAACGCAGATCAAGGGCCTATATTGAGTTGAGCCATTAAAAACAAAACAAAGAATTCAAAGAGAGAAGTAGCTTTAGGATAAGGGATTATTTTAAAAAAATGGAATGCTGAATGACTGGATTTTTTTAAACCTGTATATTTTTGTTTCTGCTTTTTGGTATTTCTGTGTCTCCAAATGATTCCAGAAAATAGCTCACATAGGACATAGTTGATTTAGCCTTAGTTTTCTTCTCAAAGTGCACCAGATTGATGCATTTTACTTTAAAAGGTTACATTTTTTCTTCCGGGGGGGCATGCCCCCGGACCCCCCTAGAAGGTCCTGGGTCCCCACCGTGGTCTCCTCAATAACTTGAAAAAACACTGTAACCAAGCATGTGTGTCTGGTTATTAAAAGTCATTAGACCAGGAAGGGGTTTAAGTACATGCATGGACATATAAAGAAATGGACACCGTATTGAAAAATGGCGCCCATTCATTCCTATGAAAGCTTCTCATTGGCGCAGAGAAGCAACAAGGAAGCTGCCATATTGCTTTCATGAGAGCCCTGGCACCATGCTCCTCCTCCCTCGAAAACAAACTGAAAGCCGTTAAAAGCCGTTAGGCTAATAACACGCTTGATGTGGCGTTTTGAAATGAAAACACTTCAGTTGTAATAGTATATGGTCTAAAGATAAGTTTGAGCCTATGATTGATATCCAGAAAAATTTTGCGGCGACACAATCTTGTTCGCCGCTTGTATTGGTGTGGACGGGAAAATCTGCCTAAAGGGCTTTCATGAAAATGAGCTCCCATTCACAGCATGCAGTACTAATGAGTTGGCCACTAGTCTATGCTGGCTGCTCGGAGAAGGCAGCATCCTGGGGGCCTGAGTACATGTTACCTTAAGAGTATTTGTATTTCATCAATAGAGATATTGTGGTGTAGACAAACGTGGCTTTAACGCATCTGTATTGTAAGACCGCCGCCCGGGGGGGCCTACGAAACCTCTCAGCCCCGGGGCCTAGTGGCAGGTAAAGGCAGCCCTGACTATCAACAGAGGCTAACTATAGTGATGGTTGGAACCACATTACATATTTATTGTTATTGTTTAAAAAATATATGTACTTAAAAAAATTATATAGGGGAGAGTGGCCTAAGTTGTGCAACTTTTCACTCAAAGTGACTTTAAAGTAAGGCCTTGACAGTAAAGTCTCCAACTCAAATATGTACATATATTTCAGGGTGTTGTGCATCCCTGGCAATAAAAACTTTGGATCTGGAATAAACTGTTGAAGAAATATAGCTTTCGGAAAAAAAGTTGTCTTGATGCACTACTTGCCCCCGGTGTAGTGTAAGTTGTGCGGTTGGAGAGAATACCATGGGGTGAATTGTGCCATTGATATATATCTCATGAACTGTAATGAAAGACAAATCCATTAGACAATCACTTATTTAAGGTGTATTTAAAGTAAATAGTTGACAAAGATTGAAGGACAATTTTCTTAAACAAGGCCTAGCAGATCTAATGGTTTTACCTGCAAAGCTCACAATGACAAAGTCACCATCATCATCTTTCTGGCCATCTGAACTCTCATCAGTGGTGTCGTTAAGTGGAATTGAGATGTCACTCTCTACTGAGCTACTGTAGACAATCACTTTATTTTGGTGACCAGCGTATACAGCCATGCCACTGGCACAACTCTCAGAAATGTACTTTGCACTAGTTGCTCCGTGCTTGTGGAACCAACTGCCACCTGACAAATGTGATTCCCCTACATTTCTGCCTTTAAATCAGGGCTCAAAACCCATATGTACACCCTGGTGTTTCCTCCCCATTAACTACAATCATATGAAAAAGTTTGGGAACCCCTCTCAGCCGGCATTATAATTGACTCTGCTTTCACAAAAAAAATATAAAAGTGGTATGTCTTTAATTTACCAGGAACAGCTAAGTACTGGGATGTTTTCCAAACAAAGATTTTTTGAAAAGCAGTATTTGGTTGTATGAAATAAAATAAAATGTGAAAAACTGGCTGTGCAAAAATATGGGTACCCTTGTGGTTTTGTTGATTTTAATGCCTGTAACAGCATGTACAACTGATGACTTTAAACACAAAGTTGGTTGGATTATGTTGTTAAGCCTTGAACCTCATATAATTGTCTGTTTAATCATGAGAAAATGTATTTTAGGTGCCTAAATGCAAGTTGCACTTCTCTTTGACTCTCTGCTGAAGTGAGACAGAATGGGATCATCAAAACAGCTCCCAAAAGATCTTAAAAACAAAGATCATTCATTGTCATGGTTTAGGGGAAGGCTACAAGAAGCTTTCCCAAAGGTTTCAATTGTCAATTTCTACTGTAAGGAACGTTGTCAGGGAATGGAAGGACACAGGCACAGTTGCAGTTAAACCCAGGTCTAGCAGACCAAGAAAAGTACAAGAGCAGCATATGCGGCGGATTGTGAGAATGGTTGCACACAACCCAAAGATCACCTCCAAAGACCTGCTAGAACATCTGGCTGCAGATTGTGTATCTGTACATGGTTCTACAATTCAGTGCAATTTGCACCAAAACATCTGTATGGCCGGGTGATGAGAAGGAAGCCCTTTCTGCGCCCACGCCACAGATACAGTTGCATGGAGTATGCAAAAGCTCATTTAGACAAGCCAGCTTCATATTGGAAGAAAATGCTTTGGACTGATGAGACAAAAATTAAGTTATTTGGTCTTTATAAAAAGCAGATGTTTTGGTGCAAATTGCACTGAATTGTTGAACGATGTACAGATACACAATCTGCAGCCAGATGTTCTTGTAGGTCTTTGGAGGTGATCTGTGGGTTGTGTGCAACCATTCTCACAATCCTCCACCTATGCCGTTCCTGTTTTTTTCTTGGTCTGCAATGCCTGAGTTTAACTGCCACTATGCCTGTGTCCTTCCATTTCCTGACAACGTTCCCTACAGTCGAAATTGACAATTGAAACCTTTGGGAAAGCTTCTTGTAGCCTTCCCCTAAACCATGACAATGAACAATCTTTGTTTTTCAGATCTTTTGGGAGCTGTTTTGATGATCCCATTCTGTCTCACTTCAGCAGAGAGTCAAAGAGAAGTGCAACTTGCATTTAGGCACCTAAAGACATTTTCTCATGATTAAATAGACAATTATATGAGGTTCAAGGCTTAACAACATAATCCAACCAACTTTGTGTTTAAAGTAATCAGTTGTACATGCTGTTACATGCATTAAAATCAACAAAACCACAAGGGTACCCATATTTTTGCACAGCCAGTTTTCCACATTTTATCTTATTTCATACAACCAAATACTGCTTTTCAAAAAATATTTGTTTGGAAAACATCCCAGTACTTAGCTGTTCCTGGTAAATTAAAGACATACCACTTTTATATTTTTTTTGTGAAAGCAGAGTCAATTATAATGCCGGCTGAGAGGGGTTCCCAAACTTTTTCATATGATTGTATCTTACCTCTGCACTACTATCTGTGTTTATGTGGATGTATGGGCTTTACATCTTTTATGTTGGTTATTGTTATTTTACCTTCATTGTTTACCTACTTAATGCACTATGTACAGCACTTTGGACAGTGCAAACTGTCATAAATATGCTTTTATAAATACATTTTACTTACTTACTTACTTATAACTCACCCAGGCCCTTTGGCACAAATCACCCCAATCCCAGAAATTTGGATAATAAGCATGATGCAGCAATTTAGGGCTGACATCGTGCTAACTGTATAGACTCAAAATGTAGCATACCAAAGCACTAAAACATGTGTCCAATGTTTTCAAACTTGTCTATAATTGTTCAGACACAATAATCAAAAAACCTTGATCATGGAAATTTTACTTTGAAAGGCAAAACAAAGTTTTTTGAGCTTAAATGTGATTATATCTTATTCCTTGTGTCTCCCTTCTTTACAGGATGAGTCAAATGGATGGCTCTTCTTAAATATGTGGTCACATTTCCAATTTCTTCCATGGTTTTCTAGAAACAAGGGGTGGCACAACTTCCAAAATGCACAACGTAGGCCACTCTCCCCTATTAAAAATAAATCCATTATATATTATTTATATATAATTTATATTATATTTTCTCTTTTCCATTTTCAGTTTATTTGGTTAATATCACAGCAGTAAAACTTGTTGACGTTGTTTTAAGGTCCACACACTGTCACTTTTGGGTGAACTGTTGGAATATCTTCCCTCAACCTTTTAAGTGCCTTGCTTCTCCTCTGTCTAGTAAGCATCTTGGAAAAGTTATGTCCATTGGAATGGACGGGTATCTGAACAGGTCAATTCATTATTTGAATCATTATCAGACTGGAATATATTCCCCAAATGCTCACTAGGTCTGTATACCAAATGTGTAAAACATATGTTGTACTTCTCATAGGCTATTAGGCCTATCACTTTCCGCAGGATACACTTTGCCACCCTCTGCTGACAAACACTTAATAGTGCAATAGCAGCAATACAATGTGATAATTCAATGTTCAGAAAAGCTAAATAACTTACTCTAGGCTAAATGTGTTATTTTGACCCTGCATCTTTGTCTGTTCTTCTTTGGAACGAATGATGAGTGTGTCTGATATGCAAAGGCTTTTCGTAACTCTCTTGATCGCACACTATTATTCTACATAGGCTACTTTCATGAACGCTGGTTATTCTAGTTTTAATCAAAATAACATAACACTAAGAGAAAGAGCAAAGGGTTTGGTTATTTCCAACATGCAACTCCTGTGGTAAGTAGGCTAACACTGGCTCATGGTTTTGACTATTGCTCTTTCAAGTAAAATGAGGCTAGGCTAAAAGACAATTAAAACATTTTTTTGGCGTGTTTTAGCTGAATTATTTGCTGTGTTTTTCAACTAACAGCCTGTGTGAAGATGCAGGTTGTCCAGATACATTCTTCGATAGACAACTGCATATCTCTTACATCACTGTATTTTAAAGTGTTATTTACATAATACCCTTCGATCACCTGGATGAAGGACGTATCAGTTTACATAGAGCCTAGTGAAGGATACACATGCCGACGACAAACGCTCCGATCCCCAGGCCGGTCAGCAGGTTTCGCTGGCGGAGCCGTGCCGCGTTCTTCTTAAAGTAGGCGAGCTCTTGTTGGCGGCGGACGAGTTGTTTCTCCGCCGCTGAGAGTTCGGCTTTAGCGGATCCCTCCGCTCCTCTGTCCGCCATGCTTTGTTTTGGATCATCAGCTGGTTGAAAGGCCGTGACACATGAACCGGATTCATTCTACTTCATTAAAAAAAGGGAGCACAGTGCCATCTAGTGTGACGGAGTAGCACTATGTTGAATGAGGCATAGGCCTATCCTCTCAAATCAAAGGTCCACGCTTATAGTCCTATTGATAACAGGCTAAATTCATAGTTAAATTATTTGCTATTGTTTATAGGCTAGTTGAATGGGAGCATAGGAAGTGAAGTAAATTGATAAAGGTGAAGAGGTAGGATTGTGAATGTGGCTATGAGAGGAGGGACATAGCATTCATGCAAAACAAAACAGGATTCCATAAAGAGACATTCAATTTTCTTTTTATTGTCCAAAAAACCATAGAGTAAGTTCTATAATGTCCTTAAACCCCTTACCAAGTTTCACACAGCTATAACATTTTTAATATATTGTGCAGAGCCTACTTTCTTAAATGCGTTCTAAAGACTTCATAACATCATGTGTTCACTTGTTGATTTAATAACATAAAGGCATGACAATGGACTGACTGAAAACGGAGAAAGGCTCAATGAGGCTGCAGTAGGCTACCTGGCCCACATTTTTGTAGTATGCCAAATTATGAGACATTTACAATTATTTACAGTCAACCAGTATTGATTTCCTTACTAAAAGACTCAGTTATCATTATATATAGCCTACTGAATATAGGCCTAAATATATTTTAGTACCAGTCAACATTTTATTTTACATGTACCTATTAGGCAGCCACTTTATCCAAAGAAAGGCATACAAGGAGGTACAAACCATAGTCTCAAGTACAATACACAGAACTGTTGCAATGTGACTGCCTGGTGCCTGAAGTGAATACACAAGTTAGCAGTATGGAGACATGAGTTCTCTTTTATTTGTTTGTGTTTACGTCTGAATTACATTGAGATCAGACAACTTTTTACATGACAAAATAAAGAAGAGAAGTTGCAGTATTTGCAAGTACCCTTTTTCTTGGCACTGTATACTAGTTGTTATCCTTATAGTCACTGGGTCTGCGCTGGATTCAAGTTGCCTTCCCATTCAAGGATTCACAGAAGAGAAGCGCCGTACATGTTTAATCGGTGATAGCGGCCTCATCTTTACCGTTTGTTTGCTCTTTCTCACGACACAGAGACAGTGACATTTGATCAGTGACAGTGTCATTTGACTGAAAGCCAAACCCAGGGAAAAGGGCTTCTGTGAATCTGGAGTAAACGGTGTAGAGATGTGTCAGTTTGTCAGATGAAACAGCGTAGCCGTAGAAGGACAAAGTGCCAGCAGGCCAGTCAAGATACACTGAAAATTTGTTATACACTGTTTTAGCAATGCCTCGTATCGCTGTTGTTTCGTTGTTGTGCATTAGATTGTTCATGCTCTCATACCCGGGACCCTCATTCATGTAGCGCAGACTCCAGGACTTGCCATTCCCCCCAAAATTGCTTTCACGACCTTTTCCTCTCCTGCTGATTCCTCTGTAACTCACTGCTATTTCATACCTTGCCTCACCTACTTCTATTTCCCAGTAACTGCGACCAGTCAAACCATTACTACACAGAACCTGTTTGACGTCATTAAATCTGTCTGGGTGAAACTTATAAGGCTGTTGCTCTTCCACATATTTCACCCGGCTGTTGTCCTCTGAGATGATAAACTGTCTGTGTGCTGTGTTTGGGTCCAGGGTGAGTTCACAGGCATCTGATAAAAAGAACAAAACACAATAAAGCAGTATTACATACTTGATATAGTCAGTGACTACGTTTACATACACAGCATATTCTGATTAAGGTCCATACTCTGGTTAAGACAATATTCCAAATAAGGTGTTTGCATGTTCAGCAGCTACAGGGATATTCCCCCTACCAGTACCTAAAGGTTAGTGTCGGCGGTGGAGACGCTTGCCAGATCTAGCGATAGTGCTGTCCCATTTTACCATTTTGTCAGCTTAAGTCAGTAATAGTTCAGTGCTTGAGGTTTTAGGGGGGACATTGATATTCACGTCTAATGCATCAAGTAAGTAACATCACAGAGCATCGGCCAGTTATTTTCATGCGTAATGAGGAGCGCATTGTAACAGCCAGAATCTATAACATATAGTGCTACTTTCCTCAGTCAGCCCATGTTACAATAGCAGACTGTAGCGGGCAGATCAAATGGGCGAATGCTCTGACAATGTGCGCTAAATAACTTAATGACGTGCATTTGATGAAATACATCGTGCAAAATACGGCGAAATTATTCAGAAGTACTAGGCTTCTTTTGATAAGTTCGGATGGGGTTCACACCAGAGATGATCCGCTGCCGAGTTCACTTGCAAGCGGCCCGAGACCACCTCATTCAATCGCAGCATAGTCCGGTTGTTTAGTGCGCACCAGAGTCTCTGACTCAAACCAACCCAAATGAACCGCACCAAGGGTTCTAAACCAAACAATATATCTTAATCCCCATCACCTACTCTGATATTCAGGCATTAGGGGTGCTTTAGGTAAAGGACAATAACATGTCTTTCTTAGAGCTGGGCTCAAACAAACATTAAAACATCATAAATTACATCTTCTGTCTTTTAACTATTTTTTTGCAAGGTCTTGGTGAGATGCAACCTATTATACCAGCATGCAGTGGAGCGACAGGCAGGTTATTCCATTAACATGTCTGCAACATTCATGTTTATCATGTGACACAAGTCCACACAACATGAAAGCTGCTCTGTTATCAGTAATAATAATAATCTTTTTTTTTTTAACTTACACTTCCGCAGACCAGACTTTAACCTCTGCATTCCGCCATGGTCCACTCTGAAATAATTAACATGGTGAAGTTGTTAAAATGGTCCCGAGGTGCCAAACACAGCATTTGAGAGACATGTCAGGAAAACCTAGCAACACAATGACATTTCACAAAAGAAAATGTCCTGTGTATTGAAATATTTCACATTCATTTTCAACCTGAGTGAAAATCTATCGAAACGTCGGCTTTACAATGTGGGTCTTTATCATTTATAATCTCATTCTACTCTGTTCAATTGTGACAAATGTTGAGTAATAACAATTTGCTGTTTGACCAGTGGTTTCCAAGCCAAATATTCAAGTTGTAATAAACAGTATTTGTCATGATCCTGCCTGGGCCTCTTTGCCTCTGTTTTGTTTTTTGCCCTTTCTGCTTGTCTGGTTTATTGCAGGGTTGGAGCAGGTGTGTGGGAGTCAGTTCAAGCACTCACAGCTGCCAGCAATCACCAATCAACCGCCCTTCATATACCCGGCCCGACCTTCCAGATACTGCCAGATTGTAGTCTCAGTTCACGCAGTGAGTAGCGCTAGCTGTCGTTACCTACCTGTTTGCAGCTCCGTTTGCATTTTTGCCTCGTTCTCATTCTTGTTGTTTTTCTGCCACAGCTCTCCCGGTCTGACTCCCCCATCGGCTCCAACCTGCACCAGCGAGCACTTCCCTCCGGACTCCTCTGCCCACCTGCTCTGGTTTGCTCTCGCCCAAGCCCCTGGACATTCTCCTTTGCTCTCTCCCTGGACACACCCCCCCCCCCCCACCCCCCTGGACAGTTGGAGTTTCCCTGGATCCCAGCCCAACCCCCAGCTGATTCTTGCTAAATAAACCTTCTTAAACTGGTACTGTCTCCGCGCCTGTGTCCTCCCTGTCCAGCCGTAACAGTATTATCATTAGTAGTAATGATTCATACTTTAAAGTGGCCAGTTGCCACTGTGGATCTTCCAATCCAGCAGAAAGCAGTTTCACTCCTGACTCTCCTGGATGATTGTAGCTCAGGTCCAGCTCTCGCAGATGGGAGGGGTTGGAGCTCAAAGATGAAGCCAAAAAAGCACAGCCATCCTCTGTGATCATACAACCTGACACCCTGTTTACATAAACGGATAATTCAATTAATTGTAATTTTTAGAATTATGTTGTGTATTTTAGTATGTAGTAAAAGTGTTTATAATCTCAACATATGGTGTACAATGTGACAAAGTCTTTAAATGCAATTATGTTCCAACCTAAGAGTTTCCAATCTGCATTGATGACTCCTTAATCCAGCAGAAAGAAGCTCCACTCCTGCATCCTGCAGGTCGTTGCTACACAGGTCCAGCTCTCTCAGATTAGAGGTATGGGAACTGAGAGCTGAGGCCAGAGCTTCACAGCTTCTCTCTGACAGCTGGCAGCTACTCAACCTGGATAACATTTGTTGATGATGAAACAGCCTCTTTTGTTGGTGGTTCTACGTAGAATATTACTATAAATTTGTATTAAACAATCCACTAAATATTTCATTACAGAATTACTGACCTGAGAGTTTCCAGTGTACAGTGTGGGCTCTCCAGTCCAACAGAAAGGAGGTTCAGCCCTGAATCCTGCAGGTTGTTGTCACTCAAGTCCAGCTCTCTCAAGCTGTTGGTTTTACAGGTGAGAACTGAGGCCAGAGCCTCACAGCTTTTTTCTGAGAGGTCACAAGCACGTAACCTGAAAAGAAGAAAAAGTCATCCTGACGCAGACAAATAATCTGCAAGTAGTTTTAAACATGTAAAATTAACAAACAAATGTGTAGAAGAGTGTTGTTCCTGAAACTTAATTTTTAAAGAAATTAGAAAATAACTAAAATATCAACCAGGGAGCAGTGTCACATTTAAACCAAAATGTAAAAGATACAAGGACAAAATAAGGACATGGAAATGCATTTCACCCCACTGACAGTGAGTCAGTGTGAATTTAATGTGCTACAATATGTTGAAGTACCATTCTGAATTGTACACCCAAACTCTAAAATAAAATAAAAAGAACCTAAACCTGTAAGGTGAAACTCAATGAAACAGTATAGAAAGAAACTGACCTGAGAGTTTCCAGTTTGCAGTGTGGACTCTCCAGTCCCGAACTGAAAACCAGTACTCCTGAATCCTGCAGTCTGTTCATACTCAGGTCCAGCTGTTTCAGACTGGAGGACCGGGAGCAAAGAAAAAAGGCCACATCATCACAGCTATCCCACGTCAGCGCACAGCTAATCAAGCTGAAAAAGAATGAGTGATAAAGAGAAACATCAGCACTGAAAATGCTGTGTTTCCATCTAATGCGACAAAATGCCATCATACCTGAGGGTTTCAAGTTGACAGTGTGGACTGTTTAATCCCACCAAGAGCAGCTTCACTCCTGAGTCTCCCAGGTTGTTGTTAGTTAGGTCCAGCACTCTAAGAGAGGAGGACTGGCCAACAAAGACTTTGGACAGATGTATACAACACTCGTCAGTCAGATTACAGCAGCTCAGCCTGAAAAAAAAATGAAGGACAAATACTTTTAAAATAAGTTTTAATTTAAAGCAGTTTGACAGAATGTTGATTGCTTCATAGAAAAAGTAGTTCCTTTTTATAAATATTTTTAATTATAATTATCTTATTCTTCCTTTAATCTCTTTATTAGCACATTATTAGCTTAGTTTAGTAGCTAATGCTTATTAGCTTCAGAGAGGCGCCTTTCAAGGAATATTTCAATATATTTCAACTTGCCTGCCAACAAGTTCACCCAAGGGTATATCCCCATTCAGTAAGCCATAACGGCTATTCCAGGTGGGTATTGTTTTTTTTTTTTTTTTTTCTTTTTTTTTTGGCTTGACCGCAGGGCAAATCCAGCCTTAAAAACGCAAATGTTGCTCAGTGAGTGCGTGCATTACTGACTGACTGGCTGACTGAGTGAGTGGGAGACCAGAAGTCAGCGATAGGTGATAAAAGCCATTACGTCATATTAGTCAGCCCTTATTTGTAGTATTGCTTTCAAAATAAATCTACACCTGCAGGTCACGGACACACAAATCGAGGTGGAGAGGAATCCTGCACAGTCTGTATTAAGCACAGGCAAAGAGATTTTAAAGAGAAACATCCATAAATAAAGCAAGCAGACCTGAGAGTTTCCAGTCTACATTGTGGATTCTTCAAGCCACCTGTGAGCTTCCGGAAACCATAGCACACGTTGTTGTAACTCAGGTCAAGCTCTTTCAGATTAGTAGCTTGGGAGCTGAGAACGGAGGCCAGAACTTGATGGTTTTCCCAAGACCAGTCACAGTCACTCAACCTGAAGATGTCATAGCAAGAGAAAGAATAAATATTAAAAAATTAAAAATGTAACATTTACAGTATGTTATATGTTAAATAGGATGTACACCCACATAGCAACCCTGGATGCTTGCACCACTGGCAGCAACCTCAGAAGACATTCCTCTGAAGCAGAGAATTTCTTAAGGTCAAACACATCCAACTCTTCCTCTGATGATAGTAAGATGAATACTAGATCTGACCACTGAGCAGGAGACAGTTCATTTGTGGACAGACTCCATGAACTGATGTACTGTTGGATCTCTTCCACAAGATAAGGATCATTCAGCTCATTCAGACAGTGAAACAGGTTGATGCATCGCTCTGGAGAAAGATTCTCCCTGATCTTCTTTTTGATGAACTGGACTGTGTCCTGGTTGCTTTGTACACTACTCCCTGATAGGTTTAATAGGTTCTGAAGACATGCCTGATTGGTCTGCAGTGAGAGGCCTAGGAGGAAGCGGAGAAACATGACCATGTGTCCATTTTGACTCTGTAAAGTCTTTTGGACTGCACTCTGGAAGAGGTGAGTCACTGCAGATGTTTCTGTGGTGTCTACAGACTGTTGGGAGGTTGATTGTTCTTCAGACAAGAGGTTGACTCCAGATATGATGAATGACACAAAGACATGAACAGCAGCCAGAAACTCTTGAAAGCTTGAATGTGCAAAGCAGAAAAGTTTGTCCTGATTCAGCCTACCGTCCTCTTTAAAGATATTTGAGAACATTCCTGGGTAGACAGAGGCATTTCTAATATCTATGCCGCACTCGATAAGATCTGCTTCATAGAAGATCAGGTTGCCTTTCTGAAGCTGCTCAAAAGCCAGTTTTCCCAAGGACAGAATCATCTTGCTGGTCGCTGTGTTCCAGACTGGATCAGTCTCAGTTATTCCGCGATATTTGACATTTGCCACTTTGGAAAGAAAATGTATGTACATCTCTGTCAAGGTCTTAGGCAGGTTTCCTCTGGCATTACTTTTCAACAAATCCTCTAGAACTGCTGCAGTTATCCAGCAGAAGACTGGGATGTGACACATAATGTGGAGGCTTTGTGATGCCTTGATGTGGGTGATGATTCTGTTTGCCAGCTCTTTATTTCTGACTCTCTTCCTGAAGTACTCCTCCTTCTTTGGATCAGTGAATCCTCTCAGCTCTGTTACCCTGTGCACATACTCTGGAGGAATCTGACTGGCTGCCTCAGGTGCTGTGGTTATCCAGAGGCAGGCAGAAGGGAACAGTTTTCCATTATGAGGTTTGTTAGTAGCACGTCTACTGAAGCTGAATCAGTAACATCATTAAGGATTTCGTTGTTGTGGAAGTCCAAAGAAAGTTGACACTCATCTAGGCCATCAAGGATAAACAGAATCTTGAGTTTATCAAAACTGCAGATTTCGGCTTCTTTGGTTTCAGGAAAGAAGTGATGAAGAAGCTCCACCCAGCTGTATCTTTTCTCCTTGAGCAAATTCAACTCTCGGAAAGTGAGTGGAAATATGAACTGTATATTGCTGTCGATTTTGTCTTCAGCCCAATCCAGGGCAAACTTCTGTGTCAAGACTGTTTTCCCCATACCAGACCCTCCTTTTGTCATTACTGTTCTAATCAATACATCTTGAAACAAGCCTTCTATATTGAACGGGTGTTCCATATTAGGTGTTTTGTTTGTTGCTGTTGCAGTTTGTCTCACACTGACCCCTTCAGACCTTTCCTCCGTGATATGGAGCTCAGTGTAGATCTCATTAATTAGCAATTGCTTTCCAGATTGGGTTGCTTCCCCAAACAAATGCTTAAACTTCTTCCTCAGGTTGGATTTGACTTTACGCTGGCAATCATTGAGAGTCTCTGAAAGAATTATCGAGAGATAACAGTTATTAGGATATGCATGTAAATGTAAGTGGAAGGAATGGCTTTTTAATTTGAAAAAGTATTGACATTTTTAAGATTATATTAATAACACCTTTAATGAAACTGTAATTCATTGTTCAATGGATATTGTAAAGTAGTTTGAACCACATATATGTCATTGGGAGATTACCAAACCTTGGGGCTAAAGGAGGAGTTTGCAAAAATGATAATAATGGTGATGCTAACAAATGGGAAGTCATTGAAGGATCATGTTTTGTTCTACCAACAATGTGTATGAGCTCAATTAGTTGTTTTTTTCCTATAGTAAGGTAGGACCTATAGATACTTTAATACATACAGTAGGCTACATGGTAAAGGGATGTCAGCACAAAGCAGTGCAGACACAGTAGAACACTTCATGATATCTTTACCATGGTCACATAGTAATAATAACACTGCAGTTACTATGTAACTCTATTCAATCATTTCATGAATTCATTTATTTCCCCTTCTTACCTTTCGGTGTTGGGTTGATGTTTGATAAACGCTCAGCCAAGTCATTCTTTTTGATCTTCTTCAAAACAATAATGGTCACCTCTGCTGCATTTCTGTTATAGGTCTCTGTGATCTCGTCCACTGTGTCCAGCCTGTCTTTATTTTCTAATTGGCACTTTGGGATGGCTGGGAAGCCTTCCAAGACCTCCGCCTGCTGCAGAAACCATTTGAACTTTTTGAAGTCTCCATCTGCTAAATCCTCCAACGTTGCCAGCAGCTCTATGGGTGTTGCCATGGTTTCCTCTTACTGAAAGACCATTAAATATTTTTTAAATTTGAAACTTTTTAAAAAAAATGTAAACAATTTATAATTAGGGTGCATGATTATAGTTAATCTATAGACAATGTTTAGGACTGTCCCCGACTCGGATCTGCCTGTTCAATCCAGAGACTCGACTATTTGTGATACTATTTGTCAATCAGAAAAGTGCAAAACGGTGGAAAACGGACTTTGGATCACTCAAAACGTAGCTTTTATTAAACACCGAGCAGGTTGAAAACTTATTTTACGAGTGAAATGGAGATTTGGAACAGAGCTGAGGCGCCAGCAGACGCAAGCCTCAACGAGTCGATGGAAAAACAAAAAAACTACAGAGAATGACAACGATTCTAGTGAGACACACAAGTAAAAAAGAAAGAGACGCTTGCGCTCTAGATATGGGGTTAATTGTTTCCAAGGTGACCTATCTTTACTACAACATTACTGCACCAAGCAGATCAGAGTCAATAGTGCACAAAAGGTTTAGATACACTTTGGTATTTTATTTTGTCATTTCAAGTTTTGTTTTTACAACTCTCTTCTATCGTTTTGGACACAAAGTGACATATTATCGACACCTACTGGCCTGGTATGATGTCATCGCATTGCTTTATTATTCTCTTTTATTGTGATGCATACTGTCTGACTGAGAAAAAACCACGGCTCATGTTGAAAAAAATTGTTGTCGACTGTGGGGGTTCCGATTATTCGAATCGCCGAGTGTCAGGGGGCAGCCCTACTTATAACTGTTTGTAAATGTGCTAGTTATACCTCAGCTTGTGGATATTAACCAATATTTGAATACTGACCAGTTTGTTGCTTGCTCCTTTGTGGCAGATGGCAACTGTAGTCAGCTTGGAATGACAGGAGTAAGACAGGATTACACATTAAAAAGCATCAAAACAGCCAATATAAAACAACTTAAAGCTGGGGTGGAGGATTTGGGGAGCAAATGTCAGTTGGGATAGAGATTCGAATCCAAATACCTCAACCGCTCCACTTTTTCTCTTTGGTCCCTCCCCTATGGTCCCTCCCTGACACACTATACACCAACAAAGTCGTGCCAAAGTGAATGGACAGTTCCAACAGCCAATAAGAACAGAGAATCGGAGCCTCGCTCTGATTGGTCAAAGTGTACAGCTCATGTTAACTTTGACCAATCAGAAATCTTATACCCCAGCTTTAACTTATGAAATAGAAATCAATTTCTAAGGTAGGCTCATTTAACTGTAAATCAGTTGTGTACAATACCTTTTCATGTTGAAAATACCCTGCTGCAAGACTAGAATGGAGGGAGAGACAGAGAGCTAGTAAATTTCAGAAACCACTTATCACTGAGAATACTTAATTGGATTATTATTCAACAGTTTGAGAACTGTTTTGCAAATAATAAATATAGCTATAGAAACTATATGTGGTCTTTAACATCTCATAACAGGAAAATGTAAGTGCCTTTTTTTTTAAGAATTTTTTTTGGCATTTTTATGCTTTATTGATAGTGTAGAGACAGAGTTGAAATGGGGCAGAGAGGGGAGTGACATGCAGAGAACGACCGCGGGCTGGAATCGAACCCGGGTACGCTGCTGGCCAAGGCCCATGGGGGTGACGCCCTACCAACTGAGCTAAGGGCGCCCCCAGGAAAATGTAAGTGCTTTTGTATTGGTTCTTGTAATATGCATTTGTCAATAGGTAATAATGTCCTTAATAGATGCTTCCTAACGGTAATATGTGTTAATAAGTTTATATAAGTGTTTAAAATAACACTGTTATAAAGAGCTGTTAGTTTGGTACCAAAGCTGTCCACATGAGTGGCCAGTGGTTGCCGTTTGGTCATGCTTTCGATACATGCACCCATTGCACCCCTCCCTTCCTCTCCCGTAGCCTACATTTTATTGGTGGTAAAATCCGAGAGATGTGCCGACGGATAGCCAGCAGGGGACAGTGTGGTGTGTGATCCGCTCCAGAGTTCACTTGCAAGCGGCCCGAGATTAACCTCTTTCATGCGGACCAGAGTCTGGTTGTTTAGTACACACCAGAGTCTCATACTGCATTCAATCCAACCCAAATGAACCACACCTATAGGGCTGAAATGCTCCAGGGTTTGTTTCAATCACATTAAACAAAGCTGGTGTGAACACGCCCTAAAATACATTCGTAAGCACTTATAAGAAACCTTTACTGATCTTTTTCCTTGTTGCTTTATTAAGGTAAAAACCGCTTAATGAATGTATGAGTAGTTAACGATGCACTTATTAAACAGTTAATTATGCTTTTTGCAGCTAACAGATCTAAAGCAGGAATAATGCCTTATTAAGGCTAATAACCCCTTTAATATACACGTATTTCATCTAGATTAAGGACTACATGTTCTCAAGGTTGATACAATGTGAATGTCAAATATATGTTTTAGCGATGAAGCACAAACACACACTTTCGGACAACTCTCTTGAAAAAAAATGTACTTTAAAAAATTTCTCAAATCGTTTTAACATTTTAATTAACACGTTGCATAATTGCAATTGTAACCTTAGAATTAGGTAGTTTTAAACAATTACAATAATAAGTGTGGAGGGAATTGAGATCAGACATTGAAAGACCATTTCCTATAGGTTATTCTGTGAAAGAAGTAAGTTAAAAGACCGTACCTTTCTCCCCCGACAGAGGCCTCAATTGAAGCTCCTGCTCGATGTTGAGGGCTTCAGTCTGTGTGGTGTTATAACAGCTGAGCATGGTACATATTATTCAAAAGAGGAACTAGAGATTTCCTCATGCACAGATGCTTCCTAATGTTAGCCAGAAGTGACTCAGAAACAATAGTTGATTTCAGTTTTTTTTTTACCAAATATGATAATGTATTAATCATTAATTTCTGTTGAGGAGATCTGCATCAAGTTGGGAAGTTCCTCCATAAAGTTTCTAAAGTTGAAAAGAGGAACATGCATGTGTACTCTCTGCTTTATGAGGCTGTTGCACACTGCAAATTCCAGAGCTGGTTTGGCTGGTATTTTCAGTTAGTAGAGGGATGCGTCATTGACAGCCAACCGAGTGAAACTGCGTGTTCATTTCTGCTTAATATACTTTATACTTCACTTTAAGTAAGCCTACACAACTTGACAATATTAATAACATTTATTATTTCCTCTTGTGAAGCTTTAATGCAAATGACATGGCCGCCCAAAAAGTTGGAATAAAATATTTTTGACCTCTTCTCATGAAATGATTGTGGTTTACAAATGATTGTGGTGTGATTTATTCTTGATAAAGTGTATATCTTCTCAAAACATTATTGATCAATCTCCTTCCAAACTGTGAAAATTAACCCATAATTAATGTTTGCGAACTGTGGATTCAGGTTTAAACCAAATTGGCGCAAGCAAGCCATGGCATATTGTACACCCCTTTTTTAACCTTCTCATATGACATCAAGTCATAGTCATTAGCAAGTGCAGCACCGAAATCTTTCCAGAGTTTCCGAGTTCCAAATATCTATATTTGTTGCAAATATCTATTTCTATAAATATTCAAGCACACTGATTTCTGTCAAAACTCATTAATTAAATGTATCACATTACATGACGTACTGTAATTGTTTTTCCATACGTTTTCTGCCTGATTTGCATAATCTTCCCGAGACCACAGAGGGTCCCAGGGCTACATGAACCTTTTAGTTCCTTGAAAAAGGAGTTAATATCTGTATTCAATACTGTGCGACTATTATCCATGATAGCCTTCATCTTCTTCACAACAGAGTTTTAGTGCCAGGCAGGTAGCATTCCAAAATCAAATCAAATAATCTCACCCATTGTTTAAAAAAAATGCCCCACCCTGACGCTCCTAAAGGAAGTGTTGACATGTGTGCCACTAAGAAGTGAGAAGGGAGAGACGCCACGCTGCCTATGGGACTCTTCAGCACACAAAACTACTAACTATTCATTTTAAATAACAAGAACAAAACATACAAAAACAGTTTTGGTTCAAAGTAAAGCGGCCATGTTTATTATTAGAACGCTTTTTATGTAACAGTCATGAAATGATATTGGAGCAAACACCAACATATTTCTTTTTTGCTACCCACCAAGGACAGCAAGCCTCAGGTTCATGCGTTTTTATTTTTCTAGAACCACTTGAATGGGAGTGGTGGCAAGGTTCACCCATGTTGTTTGAAGAAACATATTTTTACATTATGGGAAATAGGCTAATATTTAATAAGTATTTAGTAAAAATAAGTATTTCGTAAAAATACATCACTGTGTAACTTTAAGAAAAGTGCTATTCTTTTAAGTGATAACTGCGGTAATAACAGCATCAATTAAGAAATAACAACAATAATAATAATTAGACCTATTTACTCCTAGTTCTAAAAAAAAAAAAGTTAGATCAGAAATGCATCACTGTGAGGTTTCTTGGCAAGTTAGGTTTTTACTCCTACGCCTGGTAAACAAACACATTTCTGGTTACCTGGATTTACTAGGTAAAAAATCATTTTATCCATTTAAGGATAAGGATTGATCTACAAATAAGGAAATCACACCCATCTCTGCTGATGCTAAGGAGAGCTGCAGACAGGTTTTACCTGTCGGGAATCACCAGGTGCAGAATTTTTTGGCAACGGCAATGAGCTTTAGTTAGGCTACAATGAAAGATTAAATTATCCAGCAATCCGCAGTTTGTTTTACTAGGTTTTTTGCAAGTGTTTTTTGAAGTGTTCTGAAGTGCTTTAATGACCTGCAACAGTGTAACATTACACACATTTCAGAGGTGAGCGAGAACCGGGTCAATGAGAGCCTCGTTTTCTTAACAGCTGCCACAAGAGCTAGTGAATTCTAACCTTTGACTGGCCACTTTCACAATTCTGCCAGGCGAAAACTGTAGAACTCACAGTGGACATTAAAGGGGCACACCAGCTACTCAAGTAGAGGGACTTGAAAGTGACACTTTTTAGAAAAGAATGGTCACAATCAAAGCAGCAGAGGCCAAAATATGCTCCCTTTAAAGCTTAAATGCTGGATCCTAAATTTCCCGTAATGAAAGTGTCTTTTATCAGTCCCTGCCTGAGAGGTAAATGCCCACATCTTTCATACTCTGAGCCCCCAATCTGTAACACAGGCCCTCTGTTAAGCTTAAAAAAGCTCAGACAATGGTTTTCATGAACCCTTGCAAAGTAAACTGAACTTTGTGCCCCTGAGCGATAAACCTATTTTGTGCACCAAGGTGTATTAGCCTTCAATATTTCAGAGATCACGCAGGGATCTGGAGGCGATAATGCATCTGTCTTTGTTTGTAAAGGCATATAGTACAGTGGTTATTTTGAAAAAGTTTGTTTTCTTGGTCCACATTACTCCCTAAAGGTGCGAACACACCAAACGCGTTAGCCGCGTACAGGGCGTATAAAATCGGCTATTTTTCCATAGGGAACCATTGGTTTACGCGCGTACATGGCGCGTAGATGCGCCACTCGCGCTAAAGCAACATTTTAGCCGCGCTAGCTGCGTATGAGCCGTGTATATACGCACCGAGTTCAAAAACTTTTTACGCTCCTACGCATGACGATTAGCCGTGTTGGCCAATCAGCGTTGGGCTTGACCCGACGTAACATACATTGACACGGTCGGAGAACAGTGTACTGTACACAGAGGCTGATGAGAGACACCGAGGAGGAAAATGTATTGCAGGCGGCCCGGTGCTGTATGACAGCAGCTCGGGAATAGAAGACGTGGGGAGAGTAAACCAGGAGAATGGACTTCCTGGTTAATTCAGTGAATATGAGCGGCTGTGCTTTAGCCAATAAAACAAGTTAGCGCCGTATAGCATTAGTTAACTCACCCGGTTGTGTGCGGGCGGCTAGCGCCTGATATTATGAACCCAAACATGACGGCTATGTCCGGGGGACTTTCACAACAAGTACCTACAGCGAAGCACCGGTGTTGATCTACGCCAGCCACGGTCCCCTGTCACAGCCAGGTAGGGTAATGTTGCTACTTGCCTTTATGTTGTGCCGCCGTGCACCGATGCTGCTGTAACTGTGTTTGTTATGTAGCTGCCGTGAATATGCAATGCTGTTTTAATGCTAGGCTATTTGTGCTGTTCAGTTTGTCTTTTGGCACAGTTGTTGGCCGTGTTGTTGTTGTTTTTGTGCGGACATGTACGCTGTTGTGTCGGGTCTAATCGCAGCCATGGTTGATTAGGGGAAATACAGTATCGGGAGGGAGACTAGGCACGTTACGCGCGTAGAACCATTTTTGACACAAAATGATCAAGCAACATTTTAGCTGCGTTACGCACGTAAATCTTACGCGGCTAACGCGTTTGGTGTGTTCGCACCCTAAGACTCTAGTTTTGAAGTTTCTTTTGGATGTGAAATACACCAGTGTTGTCTGGATGAAACTTGCACAAAAGAAAAATCAAGAGTAAACGTTGCCCTTAAAAAAAAATTAAATAAAAACTTGGTGTGTACATGGTGTCAGTAGTTCAAGCTTTAGTCAGTGGAACACTCGGGAAAAAAATCCTTACTGTAGGCACTGTAGGTTGTCAAGTTTCATGGTAAGAGAAGAACCCGAGAATAAAAATCCTGTAAAGAATAAGTCGGAAAAACAGCATCCAAAGCCCCGCAGATGAAGATAGAGAGCCTTGTGGAGGCTTGGGAGCTGAGAGAGAGTCAGAGTCCAGAGTCCATGGGCTCAGTCACCAGCAGCAGCAGAGTGGAGACGCTTCAGGGGGCTTCCGCAGGTGTCTGAGGGGGGCTGCTGGCAGGCGCTGAGGGGGGACGCGTGGAAAGAGTCGGGGATGGTCTTGGCGTGCTCCACCAACTCGTAGGAATCTCTGATGTCCATCAGGCCGAACCAAAAGACGGCCCACACCCCGTTGACAAAGCTGCCGTCACAATGTTTAAAGTACCTGGACAGAAAGACAGAGAAAGACAAATGTTACTGTTGTTACTAAGGACTAATGCTACGAACACACTGCACTCCGCGGTGCGGCGGTTGGCCACGCAAATCGCAGGTTCCGCGCCGTGTGATCACATTGGGTCATATTGTGTCCGCCGCCCGACCAGAGTTGCCTTCTCTAGGGATATGCTGGTGCTAACCGGTGCCGAGGGGACCAGTCTGCTGTGCTGATGGTGCTTTACCCAAGCTAAAGGCCAGGACACACCGGTCCGACTACCCGAAAATGGAGTCTGCCGTTTCAGGCAGCTCCAGTTTGCCCGTCGCGGCCAAAAAAGTGCCAAGAACACACCGAGGCGACTATTGACTTTCCGTACGCTCTGCGCTTGCGCGGGACGTAATGTCCCCATAACAGCAGGCGGCGCTAATTTGTATTGTGGCCCAAAAAAATACGGAAGCCGGAAATGATGGGACAGCTGTCTAGTCCATAAACATAGATATAAATACGTATTTATATCTCTGGACCATAAAGAGCACCATTTTTAGCAGAGAGTGTCGAGCATGGTGTCGAGCAGTCAAGAAGGGTTGATGCATGTGAGTACTCGCTGAACGAAACAAACAAACACATTAAAACAATGGCTAGCGATGCGATACTGTTGTTAGCCGTTTGTGCTACCCGCCTCACTTCCGGGCTTCACTGATTCGCTGGCCCTCCACCAATCAAATTGCTCTGACTGAAAGACTGGCCGACGAAAAGAAGCCCGATGACATCTACGACGGCCGACGTCACCGAACACACCAAGGCTTTAAGAAACTCCATTTAAATACACCCCTGGGGCTCTGTAAAGGGGTAAGTAAAAAAAGGGGGTTCCGGGCTAGAAACTCCTTTAAGAGAGCCTGGCGTGAAAAGGGGCGGGATTCTTTTTGGTGGTGTTGTGTGTGTGTGTGTTGGGGTGTGTGTTGTGTGTTGTGTTTTTTTGGTGGTGGTGGTGCGTGTCATACCGGGGGTTGATCCTTTTGGTGGCGGGACCTCCAAAAATTTCCCCAGGTCTTGTTTATATTCCCCAGGGGTGTGGCTGGGGCCCTGACCCGCTTACTGCTGCTCACTACAAACTTGTGGGTGGGGGGTGCCCCCTTTCCCGGGCTCCATGGTCACGATGGCTCCGCCTTAGCTGAAGGGCCGAGGGGAAAAAAATCTTCAGGGGGGCCGCTGGGTTAGAGTCAAACATTTGACATATTTGATTTGGGACCTTCGCTTAGTTAGGAACAAAGAAAAAAAAAAATTTTCTGGTTTTGGTTTTGGATGGGTCCCCCCCGTTTTGGGGACTTTTTACCCGGAAGGTTGCACCCCCCTTCAGAGGGTAGATGGAGTGCAGTCGTCCTTTCAAGATCGAGTATTCCCCTTTGGTTTTTTTAAAAAAAGATTTTTAATGGGGGCCAGCAACGGGGCACACCCCCCCATCCAAAAAGTGACCTCACACACACACCCCAACACGTCTTTGTAGGTGCTTGCATTTTTAAAACGTGAAGGGGTTTTGGGTTTTTTGGGCCTAATTTTGGGAATTAACTGTGGTGTGTGTGTTGGGGGGTTTTTTGGGGGTGTTAAGTAGGTCCTCCGTGAGGGGTCTAAATTTTTTTAAAAGAGTGTCCCAGAGCCAAACGGATTACGAAGAAAAAAAAAAATTATTGAATTTTTGGGGACAAAACACATTTGTAAATTTTTTCCCCAAACGACTTCACAGGGCTCCAGCGGGTTTTTTTTTGGGAAAAACATCCCTAAATATCGGTTAGCCCTACATATTTTCACTCGTCGAAAGGGTCCCCAAATTTACCCCAAATTAAAGAAATATGGGGTAGAAACTGCAGAATTAATCAAATCCAATGTGAGAGGCAACTACAAACGGCACAAATGGCTGTTTCCGTTTTTTTTAAATATGCCCACATTCTGTAAACGCTTAACCCTCCTTTCGTTTAGGTAAAGCCCCCAACCCCTCTGACGGTGTGTGTGTTTTTATTGATCTGAGCATGCACACATGTCCGGGCCCTGCCCACAAATCTAAATTACACCCCCAAAATAACTGTGGTGTTGTGTTTGGGGTGTGTGGTGGTGGGGTTTTGGGGTTGTGTTGTGTTTTTGTTGTTGGGTGTGTGGGGGTGTGTGTGCGGTGTGGGTGTGCAATCAAAGGGATGCCGAGAGGGCTGGACTCTCACCTCTGTGGCTGAACAGCTCGGCAAGGTGTCCCCCCGAGGGGTGCGGCGGGGCCTCACGGGCACGGTTGAGCAGCCGGGGGGGGGAGCCCCCCGGGGCCTTGCAGCACTCCCGGGCCCGGGACAGCCGGCGGTCCGGGCAAACACGTCCCAGCCCGGAAAACACAAACAAAAGGTTTACGGGAAATTGTAAAAAACTTTTAGTTCATATATTACATTTATCCTCAAACACGTGCTTCTTTAAGATAACTTGTTTTTGTCAGATTCAGATCATTTTTGAGATCGCAAAGTACATTTATTTTTTAATCCGGTATATCTACTATGTTAAAGGAAATACACAGAGTGGGGGGCACCCTGTCTTGCCCTTTTTTTCCGGGGTGCAGGGGCCTCCGGAGCTTTAAAAAACGACTTTTGAGGTCGGGCCGGGGGAAGGCCGCCGGACCTCCGTGTGGCCCCATCACGAGGAACCCGCCCCCCCCCCCCAAGACAGACCAAGGGGGGGTCCCGCAGCCAGCCCCCTGGAGGGGGGGTACCAGGGATGGGGGCGGCACGGGGGGGGGTAATAACGTAAAAAAAAAGGTTTTTTTTTTTTTCATTTTAAAAATGGAAAAAATAGGTTTCCCAATTATGTAAACGGCCCAAATAGATCCCCAGAAAAAAATCACAAAAAAAAATTTTTGGCAAAAACTTAATTTTAGACAAAAGTCTTAATTTTTTAAGAATCAAAAGAAAATTTTTTACGATCCCCTCAAGTACGGCAAAAGCAGGCGATTGAACCCCATCGCTCTCGGGAAGGGTCACCCAAGTCCCGGGCCTCCCTGGGGTCTCCACCGACTTAAATTAAAAAACCCTTTACTTCCCGGTAAAAAAAATTTTGGGGTTTGGGCCTTTTAGGTCGGTTGAGGGGGAGAAGTAGCCTATTTGCTCTGGGGGCCAAAGCCGCGGCTTTTTTCCCTTGGGGGGCCGAAACAGCCCCTATCTCGCGCCGCGGGGACCGAACCTTCGGCTGACAGAAGCTCCGGTCGGCCCCGATGGAACGGGCTCGAAAATTTTCTTTCCTGCCAGCACACGGCCCGCCCAAAAAAGGAACCGCTTTTCATTTTACCCATTTTCTTCTAAAAAAATTTTTTCGAGGTTCGGGGGGACGACGGACTTGGGGGGGGACCCGGCATGAAAACCCAGCCACGGGAACACTCCAGTAGCACCGCAAAGAGCGTTTCTTTCACAGCGCGGGGGTGGGCACTTCAAGACCACCCCCCCCCCCCGTGGGGGGTAAAAAATAACCCCCTATTTTCCCCCGGTTTTTGACATGACACTGCGCCTTTTTTTAAAAAAATTTTTTAAAAAGTCCCCCAGAACGTTGCCCATGGGGCGGCCCTTTTTTGTCATGGGGAAAAGACGGTTTTTTTGGGGCGGGGGAATTTTGTTTTCCCTAAAATGGCGGGGGGCCCTCTGTCCGTTTAAAAACCCCGTATCGGGCTATAACAGAAAACAGGATGGACAAAAAAAAGGGGGCCCTCTGCCAGATTTTTTTTCCCCCTTTTTTTAAATCCCATTTCCTGCATTTCTACACCCCAGGTCTAGGGATATGGTGATAGCCAAAAACCCAAAAGGGCAATAGCCAAAAAAAAAGGGGGCGTTGTTTTTTTTGAACTAAAAAAATTTTACAGTGGGAAAAAAAACATCATACCATAAATTTAAAAAAATAGGCCTACCAATAAAATTTGTTTTTTAAAAAAACTACCCCCTTTTAAAAAGGTTTTTGGGGGGTTATCCTCCCTTTTAAATTTTTATTTTTTTTTATGGGATTTTTTCCATCATTTTGTTTTTTTTAAAAAAAAATTTTAAATGTGAAACTTGATAAATTTTGAAACACTGCCCCCATTTAATTAAATTTAAAAAAATCAGGCGTAACTACTTTGCTACACTGTAGTCCCACTCAACAATATCCTAATTTAAATGTCGCACTGCCTGTCCCCACAAAAATGTAGGCCTATGGGGAATTTTTTTTTTTAGGGCCCCATCAAAAGAAAAAAATTTTGATTCAATAGCCTTTTATTTGGATTTAAAAACGAAAAAAAATAAAAAGCCTAAAAACAAAGTGAAAACTTTTTTGGGGAAAAAAAAATCGTGTCGCAGGTTTAGTGAACCCCGCAGTCCCCAGAATGCCCCTTTTGTCAGCTTCACTCTAAAGGGGCCCTTTTTTAAACTGGGCCCTCATCTTCCCCCCATGTTTCCAGGAATTTGGGTAACACGGCCCCAAAAAAATAATCTAAGGGTTGTTTTGCAATAAAATCCCCAAAAAACAAATTTCCCATGTTTTCCATGTTTCCCGTGAAGAGCTGACTGTCACAAAAAAAACTCTTTTCCCCACGCCCCAAAATCACGGGTGCACTACCCCCTTTTCCAAAAGAAAAATTTTCTATTTTTAGGTTTAGAAAAAAGGATTAGGATTTAGGATGCCCCCATTTTTGTGGCCAGATTTTTAAATGGTTTTGAAAAGCCGGATGCCCATTACCCCGGGCCCAAAATTGGGAAAAGGGATCCTATTTGGGCATTTTGACCCAAAATCCGGGGCGCACGTAATGACGTACATCGCCCAAGCCTCCCTAAAAAAACAAACGGGGGCGCCATAAAAAAGCCCCAAAAGGGGGAAGATCCCAAAGGGGCAATGTTTTTAAAAATAAAAGAAAAGTAGCCCCCAAAAGTATGCCTTTCTGTATCCTAACTAGATAATTTTTTTTCGTCGGATGTAGTATTAGAATAAAAAAAAGAAAGAGTTGCGATTTGGGAAAGCAGGGGATTTTTCGATTTGGGAAAAAAAAGCTGGGGGCCCTTTTTTTCCCGGGGGACGGGTTTCCCTGCCCCCTTTTTTCAAGGAGTAGGGGTGGGGGGTGCCCTAGTAAATTTGGGAGGATTTGGGCCCCCGTCCAGCAGATGCTTTACTTTTTGGGGGTTGTGGGGCCCTTTGGGGCGACAGGGTTTTTAGGCCCCAAATTTTTTTTTGGGGCCTTTTTCCCCCCTCACAGTTTGGGGGGGCAACCTACAAATGAGCTTTCGGGTTTTAACAGTGCGACTATTGGGTTTTTTAAGTACGTCCACTTAAAAGAAAATTTGAGTAGTATTTTCCCACTAGCAGCAAATAGTTTTTACCCCCATTTTATAAATACCCGGGCCACCGTTTTAACAGGAGGGTTTCGTTGGAAAAAATACAGTTAGGGGGTTGTTTTGGAACTCTGCACTTTGTGCTTTTTTTCAGCACTTATCCCCGGCTATAAGGCACTACTTTGCAAAGCCCTTTGTCACCAGTGTAAGCTGGAAACCTTGAACCCCCAGTATTCTAAAACAGCAAGGGAAAAGCTCTCATTTCCAGGCATTATAAAACCGACCTCTAAAAAATTCAACAGAAAACCATTCCAACTGTTTTTGACTCATGAAATGTAATAAATAACAACTAAAAGTCTAAGGGAACCAAGTGGGGAAAGTTTTTTTTTCAAAGGGGGTTTTTTAACCATACCTTTATGTCAATTTTCGGCTTCCTAAAGTCTGTTTTATGGTAGAGGGGATATGTGAAAAATTTGTTAACCTTTTCAAAAAGCTTAAAAACTTGGTGACTTATACAGTTTGGGCTCTGAACTTTTTCAGATTTTAAACCTTGCAAAATCAAATCGGTTGCCATGGCGACCTTTTTACTTTTCCCCCATACCCTAATTATGCATTTTTCATCATAACCCCGAACCAAACATAATCCCCACATAACATGTTCTAACCCTATTTTTTAAAGGGTCAGGGATTACATGAACCACACAACACAAAACATTAAGGTTGGCGCCCTTACTCAGTTGCAGGGTCCCCCCCCCCCCCCCGGGGGGGCCACAGCGATCCGGGTTCGATTCCCCCCGCGTTCGTTCTCTGCATGTCACCCCCCCCTCTCTGCCCCATTTCACCTCTGTCCTCTGCCTACAAAAAAAGCAAAACAATGCCCAAAAAAATCTTAAAAAAAAAAAACGTTAAGGTCAATTTTAAAGGGGGTGAATCCAATTTTTCTCCGAAAATATAAGCCCAAATCCAAAAACATCGCTGTGACTTTAAAAATTGGGGCCATTTGCAAAAAAATTGTGTATCGATTTTAATTTGTGTTCTATAACAAAGACATGGGCTTAAATGTATTTAAAATTTACAAATCAATAAAAAAAAAACACAAAATTTGTAAATGCAAACTGGCACAAATTAACAAAATTGTTGCATATAAACAAACTTTTTTAAATAGAAATTTTTTTGGTGCACAGAAGAACAAATCCAAAGTGCCCCAACAGTACTAATGCAATGTGAAAGGGGAAAATCAATGCATACCATGACTATGCTTCCCTGGGTTTGGGGTAATTTTGAGAAGGAAGTAAAAGACTATTTCAATGTCCCCTTTTTAAATTGATAAAAAAAAAAACCCAAATTTAGTATTCAATGATTTTTACGTTTTTTAATAGTTTGTATGAAGCTTTGGGAGCAATTTTTTCTCAACTGTGGGGTTTTCCTCATCATTTTCCCTCATCATAAAACTCCAACCTGAGTGATTTTGCACCCCCAATCCTTTGAGGTACCACATCAACAGAGCATCAAGGGCATCTTTTTGCATTGCACTTTCGGTGTTACGCCCGTTTGCAGTGCATCAATGCCCCCATAAGATATCTGTGGGGTTTTTGGCCCAATCCTATTGTGAGGGGGAGTTTTTTATCTATTTTTCCCCTCCATTTTAAAACCGACTTGATACTTTTTACTGCTGATGTAGGGTGCGACCCATACTATACTAAACATGAGAAGGTTATGAGGCCAGCTTCTCACAAAAGGTTAAAAACGAACGGGTTTCAATTTCTTTAGGGGAGCCCTTTCCTATTGAGCACAGGTTTTGTGTGGCAAAAAATGTTTTCTGTTCTATGGCCAATCAGCATCACTTGGGGCAGGTACTCTGAAAAGCCCTTTTTCTTTTGGTCCCACTGAGCATGTTGATAAACAGCTGTTGTTTATTTGTTTGGGAAAGAACTTGTTTTTCTTCAAGGTAACCTATGACGTGGGTGCTTTGTCTTTGTATGAAATACAACGTGTCCAGGAAATGCCCATAACAAGTGCCCACCACGAGCATACAAAATATGACCTTACCCCCGGAAGGTCAGGTTGGGGAGCGCCCAAATGGCACGCTAAAGTGGTTAGTGGCTGTCGAAGCAGTAAGGGCCCCAAAACAGGTGGAGGAGGACGCACTTCTACAAACATGGACCCCAGTTCCTGTAAACCCTTTTGCGCAATTATGTGTCGCTTGAAAAGTAGGTAAAGACCCACCTCACTGTTTTCAAAAATCGATTTTCACTGAGGACTTTGACTGATGGTGATCACCCGACCCCTCTTCTTCAATGTGTTCTCAGCAGTGTTTGTCCATCCATGCAACCAAAATGGTGTTTTGATGGAAAAATTAAAAGTGCCCAAATTTTTCAAGCTTTTCTGAAAAGGTTAAAAATTTTGCACATATCCCCTCTACCATAAAACAGTACTTTGGGAAAGCCGAAAATTGACAAAAGGAGGGTTTAAAAACCCTTAGAAATAACTTTCCCCCCTTTTGGACCCCTTAAGACTTTTAGTAGTTATTAATTACAATTTTCTGAGTCAAAAACAGTTGAAATTTTTTCTGTTGAAATTGTTAAAGGGGTTTTCCCCCCAAATTTTTTTCTCACAAAACCTGGTTTTCCGGCCTGCCCCCCGCTGCTAGGCACATCCTCTTATGCGCATGGGAGTGGAGCGGGATTTCTTGGAAGATGTCCTTAGATGTTTGTGGGCATTGTAGACATAACCTGTTCCCAAATTTAAAATATCTAATAGTGAAATTTGGAGCATGCAGGGGACAATAAAGAGCCTTTTTCCTTTCTTTTTACGGTTTTTTCGGCGTCGTGGAGAACTTAAAAAAGGGCACGGCGTCGCCTGCGGGAGGAAAACCCCCAATCCCGCGCCTGCGTCACAGGGGCACTGCTGGACCCTATTATTCTACTGGTGGGGGTGGCACAAGTCTCTGACCCTGTCAAAAGCTTTTGCTGAGCGGGGCTGCCATGAAAACCCATATTGTTTTTGGTGAGCTTAGGGTTGCGTCTTTCTCACTGGGGTTTTTTTAAAATGAACGTTAAATAAAAATACTTGAACCTGACGCTTAATTTTACCGGGGTCAGCTTTAAACCGTCTGCTGTCAGAAAGTGCCCACTACGGCACCTGCTTTTCCAAATGAGTATTTTGTTCCTTTTGTAATTTTGTTTTGTTTAACTCAGGGGTTTCCAGCGCTGCTGCAATCCTGATGCTGTGGACCTGATAGCCTTCCACATCCCACCCATGAACTTTTTTGGGGGCAAATTGAATCCCCAAAGGGTAGGCTGAGCAACCTGAAACGCCAACGGCTTTTAAAAACCTGGTTTTAAAAACCCGAGGATTTGATGAGTCATCATCCAGTTTATCTGAGAATCCAGATTCGGCTCCAGCACAAAAAAAAAACGATGTATAGGTAACACAAAAAATACTTAATAGTAGGAAAACACATATCTATGTAGTGGGTACTACAATTGTTTTACCTTATTGAAAAATGTTCCCCAAGAATTTTTTTGGCACCTACAGGACAAACTTCCTCGCCCGTGGGGCAGGAGCAGTTTTCTCTTTAATACCTGTTGAGATTGCGGGGTTTTATGAAATTTTTATTTTTTTTCCTCCCCGAGACAGTCCCAGGGAGTGACCCCTTTCACTACGACCAAAATTTCAAATAGTTCAGACTAGGCCCAGTTAGAGTCGATTTTTCCCTACGATGCTAACAGATTGTTTTTGATAAAGCTGAGTAGGTAGAATAAAAAAGAAAAAGGTAGCGTTTTGGGGAACGCAGACATTGCCTGCACAGGGACAGTCTTTCCCTTCAAAACAACTGACAAAAGAAAAGGAATTTCCCATCTAGGGGCGCACATTTAACAGATTTGTTGTTCCCGTTTACTAAAAGTTAGTGTTTTTTGGGGGTAAAAAAGGCGTGATGGCAGGACATTACAGTTTTTTTCGATCGCTAAACCACAGGGGGCAAACAACGTACTAAATGTGAAAAACTTAACTACAGTCTGCACTACCACAGCATTCGAGCTGAAAAGTTCACTTCACCTGAAAAAATGGCTCAGTGCGCAAACACTAGAATTTGGGCCTCTTTGAGAAACACACACGTCACTCAGAACCTCCGTGAAAAAAAACCCTAGCATAAAACCCCAATACAAAATTTACAAACTTTTAATTTTTAAACAGTTTTGAAAAATTGAGTTATTTCAAACAAATTACAAATAATTTTTTTTTGATGAAAGGGGAAATTCTTTCACATGAAATTGTTTTTTTTTTCAAAAACCCTTTTTTTTTTTTAGGAAAAAAAAAGAAAGAAAAAAAAATGGGTTTGCTTAATAGAACCCTTTTTTGTATACTTTATTGAAAAACATTTCCAAATGTTATTTATCTGTGTAAAATTCAAAAATTTGTAATACAAAAAATAAATTTCCCTTAATGTTTCATTTACTGAAAGGGATGAAAATCTAAGCTGTTTGTTTGCGGAAAATTTGTAACAGTGAAATTTTAGATTTTTGCGTTTGGGTTTTTGCACTCTCAACCTGCCCTCTCAAGAGAGACCATGATTCAAACAAGGTCTAGTAGCCTTACGTATTTCATCAGACTTTAACAGCTCTATTCTTCTAGGTCTTCCTCCACACATCCACACTCTCACTGCCACTCTTCTCCCTCCAACAACCTGTCTTCCTGGGTCATTTCCAAAAAAATATATTTTTGGTTTTCCCCTTTATACTGTATTTTTTTAAATAAAAACAAAACAAGACATCGTTTTAGTTTTTTGAGTTAAAATTGCAATCCGCAGTTTTTTGAAAGGGATTCTTTGTTTTGAATGTGGGGGTTTATAGTTGTGGCGGCAGTGGTTTGCTTTAAAAAAAAGTCTGGAAATCTCACGCGAAGCGTCATTTCATTATCGTCAATAGTTTTGTTTGCTGAGTGATTTTCGACACCCAGGGGGAAAGTTTGGTTTTACCGGTCCGATTGGTATTTCATTTTTTTAAAGGGGCCCTCCCTATTCCTCTTTGAAAAATTTGTTTTTGTATGTTGAAAATTTACACCCACTCCTTTGGTGAGATTTTACGTGATTATTTTTTCAGGACAAAAAATTTTTTTATAAATCTTCTTGGTTCACGTTTGATGACATCATCCCCTGTCTCTGTTCTCCCTTTCTCTGTTGTCATCAGGGCCGGGCCCCAGGGACTACAATTTTCCCCGCTGCCCTCAGGCAAACACAAAACACCAAAAAACCCCGCGGCCACACACAAAACACATGCTCGTGAGGCAGTGCGGGGGGCACGACTGTATAACTCAGGAAGTGATTGGGGGCGTAAATCAAAGGTTTGTGACGGGAAAACTTCCTCCCCTGTTCCCCCCGGGGGTCGAAGGACGGGGCAGCTTCCCCATGTGTAGTTTCGACCAACGACACCAAACCGCACAAATTTTTGTGGGAGAAAATGTTTCAAATCAAAAGGTCTATTTTGATGTTTTAATGCAGGAGGATTTATATGTATTAAATTTCAAATAACCTTTGTTTCTCGCATATTTCAAAACCAACTTAAAAAAAATGTTTTTCTGTTTATGCTGCCAATTCCCCAAAAAGTTCCTTAAAAAAGTGAATTCTCCTTGAAATACAAATCGTTTACCCTCTTAAAATAATGGCCTAATAATTTTTTTGTGTTTTCAGAAACACAAAAAAATTAACCCAAAAATTGAATATAGATATTTATTAATAAATTTACTCAAACAGGTTTTGCAAAAGATGACTCTTGTCAATTATGTAACATAAAAGGAATAAAACCCCTTTTTATTATGTTTAAAATTGTGACTTAAAACTTTTTTCCCCTTTATTAACATACATTTTGATTAGGGAAAATAAAATGGGCCCAAAACACACTCTTTACATTCTGGTAATATCGTATAATGGCCTATGTCAAGTAAATCCATGATCTGTTCAACTGAGGGAAATTAGCCATTTTACCCGAGGGGGGCCGCATCTAAGGGTTGATTAACCAAAAAAAAAAATTTTGGCCAAAAAGTGACTTTGGGCCCTTATTTTTAAAAGGGTGACGAAAAAAAAGATTAGACGTATAAAAAATGTAATAAAAAGTATACAAAAAACAAAACAGGTAAACCCGAGTATAACATTTTAGTGATTGTTGAAAAGTCGGGGCCCGTTTTTTATAAACATTGGCAAGTACATTTGGTCAATATGTACAGTTTTGAGGGGGGTTTAAATTTTTCCCCAAAAAAGGGTATTCAATTAGAAAATTTAAAGCAAAAAGTACTTTAAATGCAAATGTACTTTCACTTTTCAAAACATAGGTATTACTTTAACTTCAAGGGGGAAATCCCCGATTCTCAAAAGGAAAGGCTTTCAGTAGGGGGTTAATGCATGTGAAATGATTTTTGGGCCCATAAATAATTTCCTTCATTGTCGGTTGGGGTCTGAAGAAAACCTTTGAAAGATTGAGCTCACCAGACCTTGTAGCACTTTATTCACCTCTGACTAGGGGTGTGGCCTCTTACCCCCATACCACAGCTGAATCCGGGTTTTGTTTCATGGATTTTGTTCCTTTTTATTTTTTAAATGTTCATTGTCAGTCTGACATTTTTGAGGAGCGCAAAGAAAATTTAGTATGCTCCCTTTTTCATTTACATTTTCTGTAATAATAGAATATTTAATATTTTCCCATTTTTTTTAACTTTAAAGCCTCGGAAACCCGTCTAAAATAGTAAAAAAATTTATATTAAAAATTGGAAATTTTTGTAAAGTTGATTTAAAATAAATTTCAGAAAATTATTTTAAAACTTAGTCGACAAACTGTAGAGGCCCTTGGGCAGGGCTTGTGGGCTTGGGGTCATCAAACGGCTCATGGCAACATAAAAGTTTGGGCAAGAACTGCGGGGATTGGTCCAAAAATAATTTTTGTGTAACAAAAAACTAGAGCATAGCCCAACCCCAACTAAAATTGTTGTAAGGTTTACCAAACTTAAATACAATATCGTAAGTCAATGAACGTATGCCCAACCTTTTCAGGATAACTATCAGCATGACAACTCCCAAATTTCATTGTGTTTGGTTTTGGGTTTACGGGCTTTAAAATTTCATTAAAAACAGAAACTAAACACTTGTTCTGCCACTTTCCCATAGGAATAAAGGGGTTTAATCTCAATCTTTTTCCAAAGAAGTTCAATATCTAGCACAATATGGCATTGCCCTCTATAAGAATTTGAATCTGATCATATGTTTAGATTTAGTGTCCCTTTGAAAAAACAATTAAAATACAATTGCAAGTGCTCACATTGAGATACTCCATATTAAGCCAGTCAATCTCTAAATCACAAGTATCTGTTACACACCAACTAATAAGATAGGCCCATATTTTTAAGAAAGCCTGCTTTAAAGGTATCAGACTGTTTTTAAACTAGAAAAAATGAAAACAATACAAACAAATATATTTAAAAATATACACACACACCCACACACACACACACACAGTATAGTCCCCCTTTGACGACTTGTCTTTTTTTTTTTTATTTACCTGAACCTTAACTGAAAATGTCTTAAAAACATGAGGGGAGTTAAAACCAGGGGCTGTGTGGTAATAGTTTGTGTGTGTGTGTGCGTGCGTGGTGGCACGTACACGTTTTGTGTCATATTTGAATTCATTTCATTATTCTAGATCCTCTCCACTAAAATCTTTACTGACAGAAGAATGGGAGCAGGTTTAATGCAACGCAAAAAAACTTATATATGCTAATGGGTTCGTGATTGCTCAAGTTAAAACAGCTTTTCTTCCAACTGACATGTGAGTTTTTAATGTAGTTTCCCCATTTTTATGAGAAGTGACATTTATTGACAGATTTCATACGAAAGATTTCTCAATGGGAACCTTGAACACATTTTTACAAACATGCAATCAAGGTTTGTTTCATTCCATGAAAAAAATATTTAAATGGTTTACTTTTGAAAAGTAAAAAATTACCAATTTGGTTTTTGAAAGCAGTAAGCGCTCTCGGGGGAGAGTAGAACACAGTTTTTCAAATTATGGATGCGCCTTGCTTGTGAATAAAAATAGCCTGTTTTAAATTTGATGAGTAATTGAGGGAAATCAGTTTTTTACATGCTTGGGTTAAAAGCGCCCCCCACTTCAATCTATCTTCATTATCTATCTATCTTTATCTAACTATCTATCTTCTATCTATCATCATCTACTATCTATCTATCATCTATCTATCTATCTATCAACTATCTATCTATCTATCTATTTTCTATCTATCTATCTATCTATCTATCTATCTATCTATCTATCTACTATTTTCACATCTTATCTTCTATCCCATCATTATCTGGTTTTACAATTCTTCACGGGGGCGGCATTTTAAAAATTTAAATGGTCCCCCTTAAATTATAACCCCTTTTACAATCACGAATAATTTTTGAAAAATGTATTTAGGATTTTTAAAATTTTTTTTCTGCAAAAATAATGAGTTAGTGTGATCCAGATATCTGAATGTGAATTATGCGATATTTTCTGTACCCATGTGTGTGTTGTTCTTTGTCCCTAGAAAAAAAAAAAACAAAAAAAAAAAGTATTTAGTAACTTTACCAAATAACATTAGTTATTTTTTTTTAAATTTGTTTCTATCAAACCATGTTTTTTTTTTTGATAAAATTTTGAAGTGATTTTAAATTCCCCAGAACAGGTAAATTATCATCGCAAAAAAAACTAAATCAGGGATTGGAAACATTAGAATTTATTACAAATAAACATTTTGGACCCAAAAACTGACCCCCGGGGGGCGCCACAAGCAATGTCCAAACATAGAATACAATTTACCAACTTTACAAACGGCTGTCTCCCGCCAAATAGCTTTAATTTTAACCCCAAACAATACTATCCCCTATCCTTTACCCCTTTTATTTTTTTTTAAATAAATTTTTATGGTTGATTGTACAAAACTTTTTGAAACAAAAAAACCCCTACTGCATATTTTGTGTTCAATAGTCATTTTATCTTTTTTAGCGTGCCACTATATTTAATTTTCATCCATATTGACGTGATGATTCATTTGTGTGTTTTTTAAAAATGTGTTTTTTCTATTGTTAAAAAAAAAAGGGGTTTATCTTTTGGGGGAAATTTTCCCAAGGAAAGATAAGGTCTTTAGTTTGTGAATGATTTTTCTTTACAGTTGGACAGGCCCCCGAGTGAACTTTTTCCAACCCTGGATTTCTGCCTCAGACTGGTCCCCTTTAGTTCCGAACGACTATTTGTACCGTCCCTACAATTTACCCTCTAGAGGGGACATCTTTAATTTCTCCCCCTGAGAAACACCCCCCAAAAATCGTGCTAAAGGGGTGAAATCAAAGCGCACTCGGTTTTTTATCCCTAATTTGAAGTCATCTGGATTTTTTATGCTATAGGCTACCTTTAAAATTACATATTTAAGTGCACTTAGACTTATTTGTCAAAATCAACAGTATATGGAAGGACAGACACTTTACAAAACAACGCCCCAGACCAGAGTCGAACCCGCGTCCGCTGCAACATGGACTCTAAGTTTTGATGAAACATGTTCACCTGTGAGTCACCGGGGCGCCCCAAGCAAGTTTTTTTTTTTTAAACAATGTTACCTGTCTGTCTGTGTGGGTGGTCATCAAATTCACAGACTGTATGTGGTCCTTCATCCTTCTGAGGGCGAGAGGGCTGATTGAATTAGAGCTTTAGAGCATCTCTGATTACACAGGCAGCAGTTTTGGGGTGTGTACAAATCCATCAACGCGGCGTGTTCAAGTTATTTCCCCTTGGCACAAACAGTTTCATCTTTTTCCAAACACACGATAAGACTCTAACCGGGCATTTTAAATTTGCCAGATTTGTTGGTACATGACAGATGGTTTCAATGCTGATGTTCGTACGTGGGTGTTTTTTTTCAAGTAGAGTGGCAAACAGGGAAAAAACAGCTTGTTAAAGCCTGTCTGTAGTACCCACACAAGCAAACAGACAACAAAGATACTCACAATATTTTCTTTACTCCTATAATTGCATAGAAATCTGAGGTGTACTGATAATTTTAACATTAATATGACAAAAGCCAAACAAAACTGCATGGGGCTGCGGCCTTATCTGCTGATATGACAACAATTTCTCAAAAGTGAATTTAGGGATAGCTCCTTGAGATGAGCCATAATAAACAAGTTCCAACAAGCACACAGGGGTCTTTGGTGATTTTGTTAAGTGTATCTTTTGACTGTCAGCAGATACCCTTTTAAACTACAAAGTTAAAGGTGGAGTGAGGGATTCTGTAGACTCAGAGAATGCTTGTTGTCAAAAATCACTGTTTGTCACGTTATGTGAATATCTCCTCACAATCCACTACCTGTTCTTACTGTGTGCGCTACAAGTACATTGGGTGTTCATACACAGCCTAGCGCTGTAAATGGGCATGTTGCTAACTACGGTGGGCCCACTTTGTTATCTTTTTGTTGTTCAGCGCGCGCAGACAGCACGGATAGCGGATATAGCGGATCATTGGGATATTCACTGTTTTTGACAACATGCTTTCTCCAGGATCACTGACTCCACCTTTAATTTAAACGATTATTAGATTCCAATAAATTCTTTTCATCAGGAGTACTTCTTTGAGCACTTTCTTTGTTTGAACAACAGCTGACCAAAGAGGTACTTATCGACATCCAGTCACATGCATACCTCCCATCCATGCTGGCACAGTCACAAACTAAAGGATTTCCCAAAGTACTAAGTACGTAGTAGAAGTGACAGCGTGTCAAATGCAGCATTTTTTTTTACACCAAACAAAAAAGAGAGGCTGCTTTGAAGTTTGGCAGACAGCTTGTGGGCAAATGTCCCCCTCCCCCGCGGGCAGTATTATAGACACCCACAAATCCCCGCCGGTGCCACCCTGGTGCCACACAGAGACTTGAAACGCTAAATTAGAGTCAGTTGGGATGGCGGATTTGGAGCAGAGTCAGGGTGGGCTCATTGGTGTGGTTGGAGATGTTGGCAAAGTGCGGTTATGTGTGGGTATAAAGTATTTATTTTGGTGATGACAGGCTTTGAGTTTGTGTGTGTGTGGAGTAAACAGGCTGTCTGATCACAGTATATTTTAATGCACAGTAAACAAAAACTTTATCTCCCCACTCTGTTTTACTGTGTTGCATTCCGTGAGATGTAGTGACATTTTCTCTTTACATCCTTTCTCATCCTCTCTGACCCTCTTTTTATAAAATGCATCGTGGCATAAAAACCTACTTCTGTCACATCTCCAACAACAAATGAAAGGCCTTCTGCCTGCTTGCAGAAAGGTGTTCTTGTTAAATATAACAGACCATAACACTAACCAAGGGGGAAGGTTTAGTTTTAGAGAGTGGGGGACACGATAAAGTAAAAATATACTGTAGGATTGGGTGTAAATGAGCTTGTATGTTTCTGCTTGTAAAGACAATGACAACGTACATGAATAAAGGCATGGGTGTGCGATGTGACGATATTAGACAGCGAATGATTAGTATGTGTCCACGATCCGTCATTACGTAGAGATCGTTTGGATCGTGCTTTGGTGCAACACTTTTTTTGTCATCCAAATCGCATTTGCTAATTCATTCCGTGCCTCCCCTAGACACAGCGCAGATAAACCAATCACATCAAATATATCGCCCTCTTCCCTCACCTTTCATGGCATCAAGGGAAGTCTTGTACAGGTACCTACACAGTGATCGTGTCTATTAGAGAGTAATAAGTGCCCTTTTATCTGGTTTCTTTCAATAAATTGATAGATTATTTGACCTGCTGAACATATATTAATTGAATCAACGTCAGAAATTGACCCTCTAAGCACAGAAGTGGCTAAAGGCGAAATGTTTTATTAACTTAGATCTTCCTCTCTAAGTATAAGTGGACACCCTTCAGAGGGACCTAACATGACACAATAAAAGGCAAAGGCCAACATCTAACCGGTGTTGAATGTATTCCTCAGAGAATGGAGCAATTTAGTCCTCACAAAGGGTTCATGTATTGTTGGGTGTCGTATTGTATTGAAGCATTCTATTCTATTCTGTGGCGTTCCCACAACATCACCATCATCGTAAACAGTTACAAAATAAAAGGTTGCTATATTTGAAGTTAGTTTAGTTTGGTTCAATGTATCCATTGGAAAATAAATATTAAAATACATTTTTGCCTGATATAAGACATTTCCTAAAATAATAAAAAATCTGCAGGTAATATATTTTATTCTGTGCATGCATTTTGTGTTTGTCATGCTGATTTGGATTTCATCATTCAACATAGAATTGTTATAATAGAACACAATAGGCTATATACTGTATATATAGATATTTTTATAAAAAGGTAAACGATTTTGTGAATAATCAAGACTTTAACCTCATATTTCCACCATTATCATTTTATACATAGAAAAAATTTGTATTTGTATTTACATTATTGTTTTTAAATAGCACTAAAGAAAAAAAGAAAAGCATGTTCCACTCCCCTCGCTGTTTTGAACGACAGCTGATCTCTGGGAGTTGAAGTGTAAATCAGCAGTTCACCAAACCTGTTGCCAGAACAGAAGAAGACATGGAGCTGGTGGAACACGGCTCACGGCTTGAGCAGGTCTTCATTCGAAATCATTTGTTTTCAGTTATATGTCGTCTGGTAAGAGCAGTGATTGCTACAGAAAAAAATTGGTTCCCATTTAATTCTCCTCACGATTGGCCTTTTGGATCTCAGCTCAGCTATTAGAAAGACACCTTTTACTCGCCCACAGCGCACACACACACACACATACACACACAGATACCACACACACACACACACACACACACACACACAGACTCCATGATCAGTCATTGAAAAACGCCCTGCTTGTATTTCATCCGAGTGTTTTCTCTCTCTCTTTTTTTCTCTTCCTTACACTCAGAACACCCGTCTCTTTTGTTTTGGCCTAAACTCTGGTGAGATTCCAACACGGGGCGAACGGGGCAGGAGAAGGACGAAGGGAAAACATGTTGGAATTTTCTTCTCCTCTCAGATCTTCAGGGTTTCTCAGCAGCAATTACACACAAGTGCTACCAGATGCGTCTCGCCATTGTCGGACCCAAAAACCACGTATCTGCACAAAGTCAGTCTGTCTTTCAGGATTGGGAAATGCATTCAATTCACGCCGATGCAGATTTTTTCAAATTCGCAGGTCCTTTTTTCTTATTTTTATTTTAAATTTTTTACAAAATACCTTGAGGTTGATGGGGCTTGCTCTGAACGCGCAAACCAACAGAAAAACATTACATTCACGCTGATCAAGTAAAAAACACTGGGGCTGCAGTTACATGGTTGTTTCCAGACAGCAGCGTTTGGTTTCTGCAATCTTATCTTATCCTTGAGCCTTGACTGCTAGCTCTCTCTAATTGGTTTCAGAAACACACACACACTCACACACACACACACACACACACACACACACGCACACACACACACACACACCACACACACACACACACACACACATCCACACACACACACACACACACACACACACACACCACACACACACACACACACACACACACACACACACACACACAACAACACCACACACACACACACACACACACACACACACACACACACCACATCACACACTCACACACTTACGGATGCTCTTCAAACAAAGTTATGCATGTGCACACCTACATGCTTTCATTCACAGACAAGTGGTACATTTGACTGTTTTTATCTTGAGTGTATACACATGCAGCATGGCTATACAGTAGTTAAGCAGGATTATCTGTTAAAAGCACTGTTTCACACATTGCCCTGAGCAATTAATGGCTTGCGATTTCCTCAAGCTGAAACTATCAAAGTCATGGTTGTTTTCCTCACTGACTCATCTCTGTCTTCAAAGCGCCATGTAGAGAAAAAAAAACGTCTCAGGCCGTACATGTGACCAACAATGGAAGATTCAGAGCATTTACTTTGGTAAAATAACCAAGGACAATATTTAACTGTAATGTTGTTGAGTAAAAAACACAAAGTAGAAAATGGATATACTCAAGTAAACTGATTTAGTGTTTTATTTATGGAGAGGACCCTGTTTTTATACCTCGTTTTTGCACGGATTAAATAAACAAGATATTATACTGTATTGGGCAGACTTTGTTCCCTTTCGATAGCCTGACTCCTTTGTTTCTCTCTTTTTCCACTCTTTATGCTATCCTAAACTTAGCCGCCGCTACTTGTGGGTTATGTCGTACAGAATGAAAGTGGTATCTACCTTTTCAAATGATTAATGGAAATAAAGCAGATAAGTCTATTGAGACAAAAACAAAAAAAAACATTGCTATTATATTATTTATTAAGTATTTTTTTCAGAACTTTTTTTTTACACAAGGTGTGTGTGTTTGCGTGTACGTGTGTTGTGTGTGTGTATGTATGTGTGTGTGTGGTAGTGTGTGCACTCACATCCAATGTGAACACTTAGTCAACAGCGGACCCAAATGACTGATCTCCCTCCACGGGCAATTTAACTTTAATCCACCTATCACGTTGCTTGCTTTCGCCCAACATGTCAGCCTGAAATACTGCACAGGGCTGATGGAGGAGCCATTATGACAAATCAAATATTTCTTGACACCGCTTGCTCCCCTCGCTGGCGTTTGTAAAGATGAAACTAGACACCTCATGTGGGCACAAGGAGGGATTATTGGATTTTTCTTCGGTTGTGTGTGTGTGTGTAAGCTCAATATTATGACACGGTCACTTTGGGGTTTCCATTGAGAGCAGCTTGATACGTGCACAGACTACACACACAAGCACACTGTAAACTCGCACACACATCTCGTCCACATACACACACTCTGACTCACTCACACACACACACACACACACACACACACACACACACACACACACACACACACACACACACACACGTGCTCTCAGTTTCTCCCAGTGTCTCCAGGGAGAGGGTAATTGCTGCGGAAGCCGAGCTACTGAGCGCCAGCCGTCTGTTTGGTTGATAGGGATCAGTGGGCGAAGAGGTGTGGAGTCCAGAGCAGAACCTCCTCCACCAGCTAAGAAACACAACATGCAACCGTTTTCCTCCTTCCTCTACCCCTATTCTGTCCCTTCTTCTCTGAAACTTCTTCTTTGTTGGACAAGACCCCCCCCCCCCCCCCCCCCCCCGGGATTACACTACAGTTATACAGTAGTTGAACCCACAATGGTTCTGTGATAGTAGACTGTCTGAATGTGTCTACAACCAGAAAACTACATTTTTTTCATGTGCCAACTGTACAGTGGTTGGCTGTCAGCTAGCTAGCAATGGAAGTACTCATTGTGTCCCAGTGTTTGTGTTCAGCTCGTTCTCTGACAGACACTCTAGTTGTGTCTGTTATTTCCCTCCAGTCTCTAGTCTTCTGTCTCTAATCATACCAACGCTTCGTAGCATCAACTCACGCCCCCTCGGTGAAGACACTGTAGGAGTGTGAAATTACAGGATACTCAAACTCAATTCATTGTCTCTGGATCATGATCTAAGAAATACATTCAAAGTCATTATTATGTGGCAAAGGGTTAGTAAAGGACCCTGACTGACAGTAAAAGTTGGTTTCACATTGTGAGAGAAAATAAATTATCCTTCAGTACATATTGATATTAATTAATTAATAAGTATTAATTCACATATACATACCTGGGTATTTATTTAATAATTTTACTTGCACTTTTTATGTCTGTTGCACTGACGGCGAGAGTCAGGCAACATATATCTTAATTGCCAAACGACTGATTTTGTAATTGTTGAGCACATGACAAATGACACTACTTTTTAATGTGATATACTTCATTTATTAAAATCTTTTTTTCGACCCGCTTTCCTAGTAAAAACCGAAGTTAGTAAAATGATTCCTTCTAGTCTTTGAAATTACAAGAATACTGTAAAGTTTGATTGTTCTCTGAGGCTGAATCTGGTTGATTAGTGCTGTTACTAAGAGAACCTCATTGTTTTACTGACCTCCGTAATGCTGCATGTTAAAAAAGTTTCATCAACTCGCGAGAACCTCCTTCAGTGTGAGGTGTTCTCTGGTGCTAAGTGTGACAACTTTACCTATTCAAGGCAACGGGTGAAACCAAAAACAACATGAAACCAAACGTGGGACAGATTACTAAAATAAAGTCCAAGAGAGAGAGAGAGAGAGAGAGAGAGAGAGCGGAATCCTTAAAAAAAAATCGTCTGATAGGAAAGTGAAAGTAGTGACTCTGCTCCAGAGCATACAGTATAACTCTGGTATTCTGGGGAGTTTTTTTTAAGTGTGTATGTGGGCACAAGGTGTTTTCCAATGGGTCGTTCTTTAGCCAAACACAGAATTGAATGCCACATTATTAATACATATCCATACATTAAACATTTGGCTAAGGATGACTAAGTCAGGCGGAGATTAACTATGAGGAGGAGCCAACACAGCTACAGCTTGGAATTGCACTTCTACAGAAATAACCTGGTAACGTCTCCATGGATCTGTGTTTGTATGGTGTGATGCTCACACTGTACGAATCAACTGGCCTCGGCAGTTCAAATAAAGTGTATTCAAACAAGATAACTGTGTCCTCAAAAGGAGAGAGAGAAAGACAACATTACTTTGTGCACTTCCACGTTGAACCCAAGGGAGGATAGAAAAACTAAGAATAATATGGAGCTGCAGATGGCTGAAGATGCAAACAATTTGGTTTGTCTGTTCTGAAGCATTCAGATCAGAACCTACAAGATGGCTTTAAAAAGACCATAAAGGGGCGCTCCGGTGGTGTAGTGGATAAAGCGCGTACCATATTGGCTCCGGCCTTTGTTGCAGTGGTCGCGGGTTCGAATCCGACCCGTGGACCTTTACTGCAGGTCATCCCCCCTCTCTCTCTCTGTCCCCATCTCAACTCTGTACTATCCGATAAAGCTTGAAAATGCAAAAAAAATAATCTAAAAAAAAAGACGAAGAAAAAATAAGCAGCCACACCACTTGTCACACTCTTGACACCCTCATGTTGGCAAAAGTGTGGCTGTACTGTAAATATGTTCGTCTAGGATGGGATGCCTGTCAATCAAGATAACCATCAAACGTAACTGTTTTAGTTTCCAATGACTCCAAAGGGTACTGTCTGGCTTTTATGTTTGCTGTACCATCCAATATGTCAACCATTTAGTAAACGTTATCTGTGTGCTTTCTGGCATGCAGTGAGTTTGTTTTAACTAGAAGCAGGTGAGAGTGGCAAGAGTAAGGGTTTGTCTCTACGGGTAAGCCCTAGCGCAACAAATGCAGCCACTATGAAAATATGTGTGCAGCTTTAAAAAATAAGAATTGATTTGCAGAATTTCCGCACATCAAAAAATTATCTCTGACGTTCACTTTGGCAACTGTGGGGTACAAGGATAATATTACTTTGAAACAGTTTCCGTGAATGACACAGTACATTAAGCAAACCTTGCATGTGTCTTTGCATCCACACTACCTCGCTGTGACAGGGTGTAAGCTGTCATCCTCAGTGCAGCATCTGGGTGGTTGGGAGAGGGCGCGACACAAACAACGCTTCTGAGGAAAAAGGGTTTGATTGGGGCTCGGAGGACGACTGCACACGAGTGGACAGTGTGTTTATGAGTTTTGAAGGCAAATTGAAGGGGAGGTTGAGCCGAGGCCACACTAACAACAGAGCAACTGGGAGGCACAAACATTTAGGTTTGGAAACCACACGAACACACACACACACACACACACACACACACACACACACACACACACACACACACACACACACACACACACAAACACACAGATGCATATGTACTGGGTTACACGGTTACACAAGAGAGATGGTTACATTGACACAGACAAGCCAGATACATCCACAGGAAGACGTGAAGTGGGTGTGCATTCACATAACAGGAGGAGAGAGGCAGAAGAAAATAAATGCAAACACCCACACCCACACACACACACACACACACACACACACACACACACACACACACACATGGTGGTAGTAGCGGGGAAGACCCCCTAGTCTGTCCACATATGGCTGCAATTGACCGGTAGGGGTGGGTGGATAAATGGCAGCCGACCAACCGGTGGTATAATTATCTGACCACCCTCTTTATGTATAGCCTTAAATAGCAGCCTTGTTTGGACTAAAAATAAACTGTCATCTCAGCCTGCCAACTTATGACCCCTGACACCTGACCCCCGGGCTACAGGGGACAAAGGTCGGCCGTGTTGGACCTGGAGCTAAAAATAGCAGTGGAACCCCCTCTTCACCCTTGAACCTGAATCACAAGAAGGTGTTTTGTTTTACTGTTTCGCACATGAGGAGCAGTCCGCCATTTCGACATTAACTGAAGACCCCAGTGCTTAAACTGGTCTTGAAGCATGCAGCACGAGTCTCCCAAAGCTTGTCTAAACTACTGACAAACTAAAGAAAATGTATAAAACATTTCAGACGCTTGTCACTGACTCTTAAATACAAAAAAGGAACTGCTTGTGTAAGTTATTGTAGCTAAGTGCGTAGATATACTTCCAGGAAGCTAGTCAAACTAGCTGTTTGGGTTTGTTAGGCTGTAGCTTGCGTTTGACAGAGCCGGTCCAAAATGCTAAATGTTGTATCAAAATAGATTAAGCAAATGTTGTACTATTATAAGGAAGGCCTATTACTTTAAAATCTAGCTTAGTTAGCATGGAGGTCCTGGGAGTAGACCCCTTCCTAGTTAGCTACAAAAGCTTATCCAGGACCTCTGTTCTTTTTGTTTGAAAGGATTTGTGTTAAGTTAAACTATATTGTGAAAGCTTTGGGAGGCTTACATTACATGGTCGTATTGGGGCCTTTTTTTTAAAGGCAGAGGTCGGACTCTCACCCTTTCCCTTCTCTCCATCCTGTCTTTGAACACCAGATCACCACCTGCTCACGCTCAACTCCTACTCCGTGCCTCACAAACACACACACACACACACACACACACACGCAAAGAGTTAATGACCCTGACCTGTGATTATTCGAGCCTGTGGCGTTCACCTGCAGCTCGGCACCAGACGCACACACAAGCATCGGCTGCTTAGAGACCCAGCAGACCCCCGACCCCTGCAATAACAACCAAGGGCCAGATGTGGTGGCAAAAAGCTCTCTCTCTCATTTACACACACACACACACACACACACACACACACACACACACACACACACACACACTAAACACAATGTATTGGATGGAAAATGAGAGTGACACTCAGACATCAATTAATTGGCTATAGCTAGCTAGAGGAGCAGGCTAAATGTGAGCTCAATATTTTCATCTAACAACTAGTTAGCTAGCTAACAATCTAAACTATAGTGTAAAAGCCTAGAAGAAAAATACTGAGGAGCTACTGTAAATACTTACAATTTGACATGACAAACACAAAAAGTCCTCTCACCTCGAATTCATCTGTCTTACTCCAGAGAAGACTATGTAGGTGAACTCTGATCCCAATTCTAGACATTTCAACACCAACATTTAAGAGACAGCCCCTTCTGGTGGCGAGATATAACGAATGTGAATACCAACCCGTTTGACAACTAACCCTGTTCTCCCCTACAATATCTAGTCCGACGAACTAGACTTGAGCCATCAATCGCACTTGGTCACGGTACAAATGTATAGTGTGAGTGGCTCCTATATCTATAATAGATGCACTGTGTACTCATTTCATATATCGAAATCTTTTTGCTTTTGAATCGGCCCAAATCGAGCTGGACATCCAATACCAGAGTAACTCTGTTTAAGTTTAAAAGTGCAGCAGGAATTTTAAGGAGCATATTTCTTGCTATTGGATAAGCATTAAGTATGTGGGGACTCCCTGCCTGTTTCTACTTGCATGTCCTCTGGGAATTAAACAAGACACCTTTTTTTTCCTACGTTGATATGTTTGGCATGCGTCAAATCTGTCTGATTTTCTTCAGGACATTAAATGTAAAGCAGGCCAGACACACTAGAGAAGGGAGTGCGGGCTAAAGTACTCTTTCAACAACATCACATTTGATCAGATATGACATGAAAATTGCTCCTTACAGAAATGGCCGGCCGCGCAAAGGGCCCATTACAATACCGCAGTGCTGTTCGAGGGATTGAATATTTCTCCGCTCCCTTCTTCGCTCATCTTCACCAAAACCCATCTCCTGTTTCACACAACCGCACACAGCACACTCCCATTCACAAGTTACATCCGTGCTGTTAGTCTTGTAATAACATCTCAAATATGAAACCAATAATGTTAGAAATCTATTTCAGTAACATGTACAACTTATTTTCAATGTCAATGTTATAAAAAAAAGACCGGAGAAATCATTTAAGAGCTGTGCATGAAAACAGATCTAAGTCCGTGACAAACTCTTATTCTTAAACCGTCCCAGCACTCTTGAAAGCAGAGTATTTCAATCTTCTGATTTATGTCATACATTGCAGTATTGTTACATTGGTTTGCTTAAAAACCATGAGATGCATTTGCCCAAAAAACTATACATATTTATTTATTATACCTCACGGACTGAAGACATTTTTGTAGGTTGAAAAAATTCATGTTGAAGGGTTTGTCTATCCAACATACATTTCAGTAGAGGAAGAAAGAGCTTGCCATTTCAGCAAAAAGTTCTAATGTTTGCATTAGAGCCGGGGTTGCCTGTCGGAGAAAAAAAAAAGAAAAGAAAGAAAGCATACGTTTAATGTGTGCAATTTAGGCTGCCAGTCAAGATTATTGTGTGATTATTGTCCAAAGAACATTGACAGCAGTGTAGCTGTTGCTGAAAGGGTACTTTAAATAGGGTAAATAAATATCAATAAATAAGTTCATGATGAGCAAGGTTATACAATATTATTACAAATGTGTGATTAAACCCCCTGGTGAGAATGAGTATTCTGTCAATGTTGTTGCAAGGCGGAACAATTGTTGTAACGTTACGCCCCCTACGGACTGATGAGATGAGAGAACATACAAGGAAGTTGGAGTTGTAAACACGTTGTCTTTAGCTCATCAAACGATTTCCAAGTTATATGCATTGTATTAAGTAAATTCAAACAAATCTCTGTTAGAACCTCTTTTCGTTACAAGCAGCCAACGAGGTATTGTATTTTTGTGATTTCATTTCTTTATTAGTGTTTATTGATGCGAACTATTATCTGACGTACTGTATTGTACTGTGTTTAAGTTCTCACGGCGTGGATGGTGTGTACAGCAAGAAGAAAGGTATCAATAAACGCCCGTTTGACAAAAAAGAACCGTTCCTGTGTTGCCGTGTATCGAAAGGAGTTACAGTGAGAACTCGACTGCCTCCGCGGGTAGGAGAGACACGGGACCATACGGTGGAAGAAGACGACAGAAGCAAGTTCAACGAACATTGATAGCTAAGTTTCCATTCATGCTAGCGCATCTCGAAGACGTAGGTTAGCCTGCCTGTCAATCAAGTCGATTTCCAGGACAAAGAAGCCTCGCCAAAGCCGAGTGGTGGGAGAAGAAGTTCCTGGAATGTACAAGGACTCAGGTTATCGCTTTGCAAACGGTGCTTTGTATGAAGGTTTCAAACTAGTATTATGTTCATTTGCTGATATTGTCTAACTGTATGTGTTTAACTGCAAATTAGTCCAACTGCAGACTAAGAAGGCTTTAGTTTCAAACGGCGCAACAGCATAATTCAAAGGGAAGATTGTGTAATTTCGATTTATTGTGCCAGGTGTAAAAGGCATTCTTAAGTTAAAGAAATATTTGCATATTTCTGTTTATTAAGCCAGATTTATAAGGCATTTTTGAGTTTGGTTAAGACTTGTACATTTTCTGTTTATTAAGCAAAAGGCATTTTAAGTTGAATTTATAAGTCTATGGGAGATTCAATGTACCAAAATTAAGTGATTATCAAAATAGGCCCAAGTAACTTCCTCTTAGTAACAACTTTCTGCACAAGCCTGTAGGAAGCATTTGCAGTATTAGCAAGTAAACAGTAGGCTATTCAAGTCAAAAATAGCCTAGGCTATAGGCCTAACTTAAAGGACTAGGTATTTCAAATAATTTAAAACTACTACCAAATTAGTTTTAATTAATCTTCTCAACACATTGTCAATTGACAAGCCTCATTATTTCAATATGTCAGATTCAAACACAAGCTCACACATTACCGAACAACATACAGACAAACTAGCTCAGCCCGAGGTTGATGCCCAAGCTGTAGAAGGAGAAGACACTGTGCGAAGAAGCAAAAGAACTCGAACCTTGACGGAAAAAGGGAAAGAGCTTCAAGAAGAAAAATCAAAAGGCATTCATCGCAGATACAGGATTGCTTATGAGAAATGGAAGTGTAACGCAAAGGTAACTAAAGAGTTGATGAGTGATGAAATCTCAGAGGAAGAATTAAACAACTTGATTGATAATCTGCAGGCCACATGCACTGACGTTAAGACAACATATGAAGAACTCCGTCAAATACAAGCTCCTGATGCAGACGTGCGACGTAAAGTGGATGCATGTGTAGCGATGTCTGAGTTCATGATTAAAAGAGCACAACAACTTGTTGACGGCGATGCTGCAGTGAATGAGGAGCAATGGCCAGACGTCGGCTCCATTTTCAATTCATCAAGTCCATCATTAAAGTCCCTATACCTCCGCTCAGAACACAACACTCAGTTGAGTAATCATTCAGTCAAGAGAGTTGAGGCTGTAGCTGAAGCAGCTGCTGCCAAAGAAGTTTTGTCAGTGCTAGAGGAGCAGGACAAGGAAGTCGCTGAACTTCAAAGATTAGAAGCTGAAGAAAAGCTACGCGCTGCACAGTTTGAGGCTGAAGAGAAGCTACGCACTGCACAATTTGAGGCTGAATTGCTAGCTAGACAACAGGCAATGAAAAATCAACTCCGAAAGCTTGAACGCCTAGAAGAAGTAAAAAGGCTGAACGCAGCCACAGCCCGAGTCAAGGTGTACGATGGACACAGTGACAAGTCCGAAGTAGGTAGCCTACCACATTATGTCAAACTACCATATCATTCACAAACCCTCAAAGCATCAAGCCCTGCATTCATTCTTCAACAAACTCAAGTACAAAGTCATTATCGCCCCGACGTTCAATCAGTCGCACAAGTTCCACCAAAGGTGCAGGCACATGGTCCTGATTTAGCAACTGCTCTCGCTGAAGCCATGAGTGCTAATCGTCTCCCAATACCTGAACCTACAGTATACATGGGAGATCCCATAAAGTACAACGACTGGAAATTGTCATTTCAAATACTAATTGACCGAAAAGGCATTCCAAAAAATGAGAAACTCTACTACTTGAGAAAGTATCTAAGCGGTGCTGCGAAGAAAGCTGTTGAAGGACTCTTCCTGATCGGCACAGAGGCAGCGTACGACACTGCATGGGAGCTGCTAGAGAAGCGCTTTGGAGACCCTTTCGTAATCGGGAAGTCTTTCAGAGACAAGCTCCATGCGTGGCCAAAGGTAAACTCTAAAGACGGATGCGAACTCAGAGAACTTGCAGATTTCCTCCAGAGCTGTGAGGCTGCAATACCTCATATTAAGACGCTAGAGATTCTCAACGACTGCACTGAAAGTCAGAAGATCTTGTCAAAGCTCCCAGACTGGCTTGTGTCGAGATGGAATCGTAAAGCCATGGAAGCAAGACAAGCAAATGCTGAATATCCTTCTTTCAAAGAGTTGGTGAACTTCTTATCAAAGGAAGCAGACCTGGCGTGTGACCCAATATCCTCTGTCCAAGCACTCAAGAATACACAGAATGAGAAACCAAGGCAGACAAGGACTGAAACCATAAAGGCAAAAACATTGTCAACAAATACAACACAGAACACTGTCTCTTGTGTCTTCTGCAAGAAGTCTGGACATCGGCTGGAGAAGTGTTTTAAGTTTGTGGAAAAGACAGTCCCAGATCGCATCAAATTCGTACAAGAAGAAAAACTCTGCTTCGGCTGTCTAAAGACCGGTCACCACTCCAGAAATTGTGAGGATAAGAGCAAGTGTGATACATGCAGACGAAGACATCCAACATGCTTGCATGACGACAACTTCCAAAGGAGTTCTCAAGCAAAGAAAGTGGAGCGCGACTCAGATAAGGCCAGAGGAACAGAGCAAACCCCTGCAACTGCCACTGCAACCACCAATAGAGTTGCCCAAGGCAATCAAGGCTCACACACATCCTCAATAGTACCAGTCTGGGTCTCCTCCACAAAACAGCCTGACCATGAGATCTTAACATATGCATTGCTGGATACGCAGAGTGACACGACATTCGTCCTTAACCAAGTTGCTCAAGAGCTCAACACGAAGAAAGAGAATGCCTGTCTGCGACTTTCCACAATGTCTTCAGTTTCTACAGTCATACCCTGTCAAAAACTGTACAACCTTCAAGTGAGAGGCTACAACATGGACAAAGTGATTTCACTACCACCTCTCTTTTCACGCGAGTTCATTCCTGCTGAGAGGTCGCACATTCCCACCTCAGAGACAGCTCAAAAATGGCCTCATCTTGAACCATTGGTCGACAAGATTCCTCCACCATTGGACTGCCAAGTCGGCCTACTGATAGGTTACAACTGCCATCAAGCTCTTCTTCCCAGAGAAATCCTTTGCGGAGAAGAAGGCCATCCATATGGTCAACGGACCGACCTTGGATGGAGCATTGTAGGCTGTTCCAAGCCAGCTACTGAGTATGAAGATGCAATAGGTGTGAGCCATAGGGTCATTGTACGACAAGTGACTCCTGCCGCACAACCTCTAAGTCGACTCAAGGAAGAAGTACACTTTGTCTGCAGAAATCAGGTCAAAGAGCTGAATCCGTCGGAAATCATCAAAGCACTTGAAATGGATTTTGCAGATCATTCAACAGACGACAATTCAGTCTCTCAAGAGGATCTTCTCTTCATGTCAAGAGTGAAAGAGGGATAAGACAGAAAGATGATGGGCACTATGAACTACCACTTCCGTTCAAGAAGGAGAAACCCAGTCTGCCAAATAACGAAAGATGTGCAGCTAACAGATTAGCAGCACTGGAGAGACGACTAAGAAAGAACGAACAGTACTACAATGACTATGTTCTATTCATGAATGACATCATTGCTCGTGGAGACGCTGTCAAGGTCCCAGAGTCTGAACTCCACAAGCAACCAGCATGGTATATTCCGCACCACGGAGTCTACCACCCTCACAAACCAGGGAAGATACGAGTAGTCTTCGACTGTTCTGCACGTTTTCAAGATACATCGCTCAATGATCACCTCTTAACTGGACCAGACCTGACGAACGCTTTGGTTGGTGTGCTGATCCGATTCAGGAAGGGCCCAATCGCCATAATGTGTGACATTGAGAAGATGTTTCACCAATTCCACGTGGCAAGGGAACACCAGGACTACTTGAGGTTCCTCTGGTGGGATAAAGGTGATATGAACTCTAAACCCTCGGTGTACAAGATGCGCGTGCACTTGTTTGGGGCAGCTTCATCACCCGGCTGCTCCAACTTTGCCCTCAAGCACCTTGCCGCACAAGGCCGCGGACACTACAAAGAAGAGACAATAAGGTTCATCCAAAGAAGTTTTTACGTCGACGATGGCTTAACAAGTGTTTCTACAACCACAGAGGCAATTAGCCTGATCAAAGAGTCAAGAGCCCTATGCAGAACGGGAAACTTGAGACTACACAAGTTTGTGTCAAACAGTAAGGATGTTATCAACTCAGTGCCACCAACAGAATGTACCCAAGTCAAGGATCAAGACATGGCACTAGGAGAACACATCGAACGAGCCCTTGGTGTCCAGTGGTGTGTTGAAGCAGACGAGTTTCAATTCAGGATCCTCGTGAAGGACAAACCACTTACTAGAAGAGGAGTGCTCTCAACTGTCGCCTCTGTCTTCGACCCACTTGGCTTTGTGGCGCCATTCATACTGCTCGGTAAGCAGATTCTTCA
>JAOPFK010000178.1:0-48311 GCA_026122265.1 Ammodytes dubius | reverse complement strand
TTTGTAGGAAGTATTTGCCATCAAATTCAAAGTCGTTTTTAGTCAGATTAATGTGCAATAGTTGCAATATTTCTTTATCTGGACGTTTGGAATTTGGATATTTCAAAAGAATGTTTTTGACCGCCTGCATGCCTTGGTCTGTATTGATATTCGTATAGAGGCTATCCACATCCATTGTAAACAAGAAGGCATCTAATGGAATGTGCAGTTGTTTGATTTTTGTAACAAAATCATAGGTATCTTTAATGTAACTAGGATGTAATATGGAAATGGGACCCAGATAGGTCTCCACAAACTGGGCTGTAAAGTATGTCTCGCTGCCACAATCCGAAACTATAGGTCTCCCTGGGGGGATGACATTAGGAAGACTCCACTTCTCTCTAGCTTTGTGAATTTTTGGTAGCATATAAAACGATAGTTACGTATGTAACTACGGTTCTATGAGTTCCGGATGACCGCCAGAGGCGGTGCTTTCAGCACTGGATGTTCCATCGCGCGCATGCGCAGGTCGAGATCTTATACCAAAATAGTCACCCGTGACACCTGGGTGACCCGAGAATATGTATATATTCCGGAAGTCACTCTAGGATCTGTTCCAACTGGATCTTCTCGTGGTATCTGAGAAGTCTGAGTGACAGAGAACTCTGGCGGTCATCCGGAACTCATAGAACCGTAGTTACATACGTAACTATCGTTCTATTTCGTTCCTACTGACCGCCAGAGGCGGTGCTTTCAGCACTGGATGACTTATACCAGAAAGGTCACGAAGAGTACTCATCAATTAGGGGCTTACAGCCGTCAACAAGACAGCCGCCATCCCACAGGATGAGGAGCAGAAACATTTACTCTGTAGAGCCGCGCAAACGTACATGATGAAAACCATGTAGCCGAGGCGCAAATGTCCTGACGTTGAACCCGCTTCAAGGCAGCCCAAGATGTAGCCATACTCCTGGTAGAGTGGCACTCAACGGCCAAGGCATGGGAGCCCCTGTGCTCTATATGCATTCAAGACCACATCCACAAGTCAGTGGGAGTGTCTCTGTTTGGACAGGGCAGCCCCCTTCCTGCAGCTCCCATAGCAGACAAAGAGGTTATTTGTCTTACGCAAGCTGGTTATTGCCACAACATATGCCCCAAGCGCCCGCACCGGGCACAGTGGGTCTGACATTCTTCCTGCACCCCCTGGTGAGCCCAGGGGATTAAAAGCAGCCAACTCGATCGATTGGTCTACATGGAGGAAGACAATCGTTTGGATAGGAAGGATGGATTTGGCGAGAGCACCACTCCTGACCCTTCTACATGCCAGCGCAAACGCGCCTGGCTCACTGACAAGGCATGGAGTTCACCGACCGTTTGCAGTCGCAATGGCAAGGGCGAATGCCGTCTTCATAGACAGCCGCGTCAGGTCTGCCTGACTCAGCGGCTCAAATGGGGGTAGACCTAAGGCCCTCAGGACTACTTGCAAGTCCCATGATGGTGCCCTCAGGGGTCGTGGTGGCTGGATGAAGCCTCTGGCCTCCCTTCAGTAACTGCCTGACTAGGTAGTGGGACCCTACCGTCTGGTTATCCACCCTTGCATGTGCGGCCGATATCGCAGCCACATAAACGCGCAGGGTGGAAACAACTCTCCTGTTGCCCACACAGACTGCAGAAAGTGTAGTATCAATCTCAATGAGCAAGTCCCTTGGACTTCGCCATGTGTCATGCACTACTGTGCAAACAACTTCCACCTGTCTGTATAGAGCGGAGAGTGCCCCTGAACTTAAAACAGGTCTGGACCTCTGACTGTTCGCAATACGTCAACAGTGGGTCCTGGCTATCAGGAGCCACACGCCCAGCTGCAGGCGCCCCGAGTTCGGGTGCCCTACATGTCGTATGCCCACCTGAGACAGAAGTTTCTGTCTCTCTGGAAGGCACCAAGGGACTCCTTTGAGGAGTTTTAGTAACGCTGGGAACCATGGCCTTCCTGGCCCATGTGGAGCCACCAAACGTAGGCTGTAACTGCAATGCTGGACCCCGTCCAGTGTTACCAGTAAAAAGAGAATTAGAGGAAATACATAAAGCAGGCTGACTGGCCAAGCATTAGCCAGAGCCTCCTGCCTTAGGGGACTGGTCCTCTCCATCTAGGAGAACCCAGGGGGACAGTGGGTCATCTCTTCGGAAGCAAAGAGATACGCCACTGCCCTGCCATACTTGTCCCAATCATGCCCACCACCTCCGGATGGAGTCTCCACTCCCCGGGGGTGGCCCTTTTCTATCGCTGTGTTCCGGACACCTGGAACTTGGACAGCTTAGATAATGATAATTAGATAATGCTGAGGTCAGCATACTTATCAATCGAAGGAAGAGGCTGTACTCCAGCAGCCTCCATTGCATGAAGTGCTGTCGTAGCTGCTGAACGTTAGCTACGCGCTACGGAGAAAGGCAGGCTCGCATGGCCGCCGACTCGAGCACCAGCTGAGCTGTAATGGTGGCAGGGATGCTGCCACACACTGTTTAATACGCAGAGCCAGGGACCCCAGCGGAAGAACCCTGACTGGTGCCCACCTGGTGGTTGAAGCCTGAGTGCTAAGAACCCTGCAAGGAGTTCCAGCCTAACGTGCTCCAGTCTCTGCTGGGCATCCCACTGGCCTACGACCGTCCTGCCCTAATAGACTGCGTCCCAGTCTGACAAGGAGGCGTCTGTCTCTACAACCTCACACCGGGAGATTCCTCCCTAAGGGCGACCCTGCAATCAGGGATGCCCTCTCTCTCCAGGGTCTGAGGGCCCGAAGGCACTGCCCAGACACCCTGACCATCTTGCGTCTCTGCCACTTGGGGTCCAAGTGGAGACCATTCGCCCAGATCTGAAGAGAACTCACTTTGAGGAGGCCTAGTCGGACTCTCCTGGATGCAGAGGTCAGCATACATACCGCCTATCAGTCAAAGGAAGAGGCTGTATTCCAGCAGCCTCCCCTGCATGAAGTGCTGTAGTAGCTGCCGAATGGTAGCTACGCGCTCTGGAGAAAGGCAGGCTCGTATGGCCGCCGAGTCGAGCACCAGCCCCAAATAAATCACAACCCAACACATGGTGTAAGGTTGCCCTTTGTAAGATTGATCGTAAGGCCAAGCCTGTTCCCGGCTGGCTAAGGAGCGTGGCTGTGTCCCTGACCGCCTGCTCCTGAGTTGGGCGGAATGATCAACCAGTAGTCTAGGTATGGCAGTACACCATACCGCTGAGCTGTAATGGCGACAGGGATGCTGCCACACACTGTTTAATATACGCAGAGCCAGGGACGGCCCAACGGAAGAACCCTGAAATGCACCTTGCCCAGAAATGCAAAGGGGAGGACCACCTGTGGCATTGGGCAGTAGGGACCTGAAAGTAGCACCCTTCAGGGCTATTGACACAACCCAGTCCGCCTGAGCGATAGACTGGAGGCCACCTGCAACACGCAGCATGTGGAAAGGAAGAACCGTGAGGCACCGATTCCGCCCTCTTAGTCCAGAATGGGACGAACCCGCCCCACTTCCTTGGTACCTGAAATTAGGCTGAGTAGAACCTACCGAGCATCGAGTAGCACCCCCAGGGACTCTGGGGGAGGGTGGAGGCTGGACGCCGACTTCCTGGCGCCTGAAAAGCCGACCGTAGCGCTGTGTTACGGCGCTGTTCAGAATGTGCTGAGAAGCACTGGCCCCTTGATTGCCCACCTGGACATTGTTGAAGATATTGGCACGGGGTACCACAGAGGTTCCCGGCCTGGAATCAGGCAGAGGCGCACGTCGCAGCGTGCCACTACTGTCTAGCCTGGTCAACCTGAACACTTCGCACCGGGGCCTGAAGCGTGCGGCCTGGGATCACTGGAAGAGAACGGAGGGTCTGTCGACACACCTCCGACTGGGACGCACAGTTGGCATCAACCTGCCTAGCTCCCTAAGACATAATGCAAAGTCTGCAGTGAAGCATCACTGAGGGTCCGTGCTGAGTGACCAGCACCTGACCCCTGTATGGTTTGCGACCGAGCCAGGACTGTGTGAGAAAGCAAATCCCCAAGACGTCCCACACGGGCAGCAATGTCGTAACTCCTAGTAAGGAGTCGTATGTAATCTGGCACTGGGGCCGAGGGCAGCGCACATCGGTTCTCAGAGCCTCGTCTGGGGAGACAACCAGGGATGCTATAGCAGGCTCAATCGGAGCTAACCAGTCCAAGCCCTAACTATCAGCATTGTGCATGGCTGCCGGAGCTCTGCTGTCACTAGTGTGATGAAAGAGCCCTTAAATCTGGAAAGCCTCTACGGAGCTCTGCTTCCGAAGTGAGGCTCAGAGGGAGGCCCAGAGAAAACGGAGTATTGAGGGCCCGCCGAAAAAAGGCATTCACAGGTGCAGATGAAACCAGAGCTTCATCTAGCCCAATACTTGGCAAGTCACAGACGGACACTGACCCTCTAGCCGAGCTGCCCACCTGTATAACATTACAGGACGCAGCTGTGGACAGCATGTCATCCCCTGAGTAGGAAGGATGCACAGCCGCAAGGCTACTCACTGCAGCTGGTACCCTGAGCTGGTTGGAGGCAAGTAGGAGAGTTTCTACCTAGCAAGCCTCAGTGCCTGAGGCATGAAACTACGGTTCATGCATGGTTTATCTGACAGTGCTTCCCTCAGGTGCTCACCCCGAGACCTGCAGGGCACTTGTCATGGCCATTCTCCACCGTAGGAGGCCATGAAGGCATCACAATTATGGCTGTTTAGTATGTCAGCAATTTAGCAGGCTAGGCTAAATGAATTAGTAGCCTGCTCAACCGAGCTTCAGGCGCAAGCACCAGAGCAACGGAGCGACACCCCTAAAAGTAACAGTGACGGCGACTTTAGGAGGCCTAAGCTGCTCATTGTCGAGCCAATTAAAATATGCATCTGTTAAAGGTATGCAACCGGGCTTCAGGCGAGAGCAACCGAGCCACGGTGCGACACCGCTAGAATAAAACAGTGGCGGTGTAAAACTATGCTGCCCACTGGCGAGCATAATTACAGTAGGCTTTAGGCAATCGAGCTTTAGGCGAGAGCCCCCGAGCAACCATGCGACCTGTTGTGTAAAACTATGCTGCCCACTGGCGAGCATAATTACAGTAGGCTTTAGGCAATCGAGCTTTAGGCGAGAGCACCCAAGCAACAATGCAACCTGTTGAGACAATTAAAATATGCATCCGATTAAGGTATGCAACCGGGCTTCAGGCGAGAGCAACCAAGCCACGGTGCGACACCGCTAGAATAATACAGGGCGGTGTAAAACTATGCCGCCCCCTGGCGGGCAAATACAGTAGTCTGTGCTGACACGACAACGGTGTGACAGCCAAAATAACACAGTGAAGGTGACCCTTGGAAACCCAAGACGCTCACTGGCTAGTAGCAACTAACGTATGCAACCGGGCTTCAGGCGAGAACAACCGAGCCACGGTGCGACACCGCTAGAATAATACAGTGGCGGTGTAAACAGGCCCCCAGGATGCTGCCTTCTCCGAGCAGCCAGCATGGACTAGTGGCCAACCCATTAGTACTGCATGCTGTGAATGGGAGCTCATTTTCCTGAAAACCCTTATGGCAGATTTTCCCGTCCACACCAATACAAGCGGCGAACAAGATTGTGTCGCCGCAAAAATCCTCTGGATATCATCAAGCGTTTTATTAGCCCAACGGCTTTTAACGGCTTTCAGTTTGTTTTCGAGGGAGGAGGAGCATGGTGCCAGGGCTCTCATGAAAGCAATATGGCAGCTTCCCTGTTGCTTCTCTGCGCCAATGAGAAGCTTTCATAGGAATGAATGGGCGCCATTTTTCAATACGGTGTCCATTTCTTTATATGTCCATGGGTGTAAAACTATGCTGCCCACTGGCGAGCATAATTACAGTAGGCTAGGCAATCGAGCTTTAGGCGAGAGCACCCAAGCAACAATGCAACCTGTTGAGACAATTAAATATGCATCCGATTAAGGTATGCAACCGGGCTTCAGGCGAGAGCACCCGAGCCATGGTGCGACACCGCTAGAATAAAACAGTGGCGGTGTAAAACTATGCCGCCCACTGGCGAGCATAATTACAGTAGGCTAGGCGATCGAGCTTTAGGCGAGAGCACCCAAGCAACAATGCAACCCCCTAAATAATAATAATAATTGGATTTATATAGCGCTTTTCAAGGTACTCAAAGCGCTTTACAGGGTTCCAGCTCTGTTCAATTCGTTCACACACAGTCATACTGGTGGTGGTAAACTACGATAGTAGCCACAGCTGCCCTGGGGCAGACTGACAGAAGCGAACAAATAACACAGTTCAATTGAATTCAGCTTATTTAAGAAGGGGACAGTGTCAAATTAATAAAACACATGATCATACATGGGTTAAAAAGATAGAATTAGCCAAATGCTATCCTCTATCTGTAGTAGTCCCCTGGCAGTGTCAGCGGCTCTAGGTAACCCCAGCCGCCCACTGGAGAGCAAATCAACGAAGGCTAGGCAATCGAGCCTCAGGCGAGCACACCCAGGCAACAATGCGCCTTAAATAACTCAGTGACAGCAACACTTGGGTCCCAAGACGTTCACTGGCGCAACTAAAGTAGCCTATGCAACCAGGCTAAGGCGCGAGCTACCGTGCAACGGTGCGACACGGCTATAATAATACAGCGGTGTGAAACTAAGCTGCCAACTGGCGACACACTACAGCAGCCTACACACGTGCAACAGTGTGACACGGCTAAAATAACACGGTGAAGGCGATTTAGGAAACTAATTAGCCCACCGGCGAGCAATACAGCAGCATACAGTGTATACAACAGCATACTAGTGTGTGGCACGGCTCACCCACTGGTAAGCAAATAAAGTAAGCTATGCAACGCAAGGCTTAGGTGAGAGCACACGACTGGTGCGAACAGCTCAAATACAATAGTGAAGCAAAGTAAGTAGCCTCTCGCTCTAGGCGATGCTACAAAATACTGTGGCGGCGGCTTGGACTCTCCCCAAGCCGCTCGCTGTCGATTAAATCGAAGTAAACAACCGGTCGGGGCGATCTCTCTACGTAGCACCCGAGCACAGTCAACAATGCTAGAAAAACAATACATTCGAGCATACCGGGCTTGGCGAAACACACAAGCACCGGTGAGAACCCCCGGGGGGGAATAACACGGCGACTGTGAAACCAGACGCCGCTTGACAAGCTCAATTAAAGCAAGGTGGAAAGGTGATATTAGCTTCCGCGATAGCCGCCGGCTACGCGTAGCCCTCACACTTTACTCACCCCCTGACCCCGGCCTCAGCCGAAGTCGAACGAATTGCAAGCGCAGCCTTTGGAGGACGAAGTCAAATCGAAGCCCCAACCCTTAGGTTACAAAGCTACTTGCGACAAGCTAATGGTATATACACAACAATATGTGTGACCTGCTAGCACGAGAAGATAGAAGGAACAGATCCTAGAGTGACTTCCGGAATATATACATATTCTCGGGTCACCCAGGTGTCACGGGTGACTATTTTGGTATAAGATCTCGACCTGCGCATGCGCGCGATGGAACATCCAGTGCTGAAAGCACCGCCTCTGGCGGTCAGTAGGAACGAAATAGAACAACCTCGGTCTGGGCTCAGTCTTCCCAATTAAGTAGGACCTCTGCTTAGCATTAATGAATTTCTTATCTTGTAATTTATTGAGTATCTCTGCGACCAAGGGAATTGTATCCTTATAAATGGGTCTCCTGAGGCTTTTGTAATACTTTGTATCATTTAGCTGTCTATATCCCTCCCACAGATATTGCTCTCTGTCCATGATGACCACCGAGCTTCCCTTATCTGCTGGTTTAATGACAATATTCTTGTTGTTTTTTAATTGCTTCAAGGCTTCCAATTCAAATTGATCAATGTTACCCGTGTTACTCTTGGCAACATAGTGACTCTGAAAACCATTCCGTGTCGGACTGAATCAATTGCCTTAAGGGCCAAGGCACGGTTGGTTCTGGTGGTACCCAAGTGGATTGTGGCATAAATGGTAATGGTTTAGTTTCCCTAGCATGTTCAAAGTGTACAGCTAGTTTAAGCCTCCTGTGGTATGTTCTAATGTCAATTTGCGTTTGGTTTTTTACATCCTTTTCCTCACGGATAATAGGTATGAAATTCAAGCCCTTGTTTAACAGGGAAAGTTGGGCCGCAGTAATCTTAAACTTTTTAGCCAACACTATAACATTCTTAAGCCCCGTATACACACTTTTTTTCACGGGGCATTTTCTTTTAACAACTCTACCCAGTCATTGAGAATATTTCTGGCGGTGGGGATGGTCCAGTGTATGCCATCCTCTTCCGCCTGGAATTTCCTCGGTGACAGCCTGGGGATGAAGTGGAACTGGTTCACGATGTGCTGATTGAGGCGCCTCAGGTTGCGTCGCTCATTCTCTGGGAGGGTTAGGGTTAGGGTTAGGGTTAGGGTTAGGGTTGGGTTAGGGTTAGGGTTAGGGTTAGGGTTAGGTTAAGAGCAACTTACCACTTTTCAAAAATTGTTTTTTGGACCTAGCTCAGGCAAACAGAGGGGCATGGGAATTCCGAGACCACCCTCGGATAGGTCTGGCCCCAGCAGACCTGCTCCTGAAATTTGGCGCACCTAGCGGCTTGTTTGGGTACTGCAATCTTGATTTGAAAACTTTGAAGTGCTGCCATTCAAAGAAAAAGAGGGGCATGGGAATTCTGAATAGTGCCCGTGGTAGCCCTGGGCCCCTTCTTCATGCCTGCGAAATTTGGCGCCCCTAGTGGCAACTTTTTTTAACATGGGATGACATTTCAAAGCGTTCCCATGGGAACAGGGAGAGGGGCATGGGAATTTCAACCATATGAGGTGGGAGGTATGGATCAGGGCTACGTCTGTGCACATGTTTGGCCCCCTGGTGGTTTGTTTTGGTATAGAAAATTGCATTTTAAAATTTCAAAGTTGTGCCACTGGGCGAGGAAGATAGGCACAGGGATGTCCTTTGGTACGGGAGGTGCCCCAGCCCCATTGGAGCTGTGTGCGAAGTTTTGGAGTTCTCGCTCACTTCCTTCATATAGCTGCCATTGACCCCCACGTAAAATTTTGGGAAAATTTCTCTAAGTGCTGAGTCCTAAGAAAATAATTTTTCCAAAAAGTATTTAGGAGCACGTTTCAGGCCATTTGGAGTATATATGATTTTTTTTTGTTGTTTTTTTTTTTTTTTACACCACTAGTTGGCGCTATCATGACCAAAAATTATGGGTGAGTACCTGGGCTCAGTCCGAATCTGAATGTGAAAAAATTAGGTGTCTAGCCCCTTCCTAGGCTGAGAAAATAACTTGAAACCGATGACAGGGTTAAGGTTAGGGTTAGGGTTAGGGTTAAGGTGCGAACACACTAGGCATTTTACACGCGTACAGACGCGTATGAAACCCGCCCCTTTTCCATAGGGAACCATTGGTTTACGCGCGTACAGGTCGCGTAAATGCGTCACTCGCGCTAAAGCAACATTTTAGCCGCGTTAGCCGCGTATGACCCGCGTATATTTTACGCGCGTAAATTTTACGCGCGTAGGAGCAACAAAAGTTAAATTTTTTGAACTTTTGTTGCTCCTACGCGAGACGATTAGCCGCGTTGGCCAATCAGCGTTGAGCTTGACCCGACGTCACTGGCAGAGAGACGGACAGGGCAGAAGGAGCAGAAAAATGGAGACCAACGCGAGCAACACCTCATCGTGGCTGTATGCAGCCGTCCTGTCCTGTACGACACCACGACGGTGTTGTACAGGAACAGAATTAAAAAGGAACAGGCGTGGGTCGAGGTGGCAGAGGACACTGGGCTTCCTGGTAAGTTTAGTGAATAATGTGTATGTGTATTTTGCCACCCCGCCTTTGTCACCCCGAGGGAGACCAGTGGCAACTTGCCTCGGGGGGCAGAGGAGGTAGAGGAGGACGGGGCTGCAGAGACTTCACTGCCAGGGGCAGGAGAAGCAGATGAGGCAGCAGCAGCAGCAGGGCCATCGCACAGTACAGGTTTGTTGACAAGTGAAGACACGTATACAGCTTCTGTATTATGGCCACATTCTGTATTGAGGAACGGTTTACAGTGCGGCACGATTCTGTCTATCTTTAATGTGCTGTAATATAGATAATTCATATATCATCCAAGCCAAAAAAAAACAAGACTTCTTTCTCAATAACATAGACCAGCCCGGGAGCGATTCAGATGATGCTGATGCTCCTGCTGCTGCTGCTGCTGATGATGATGATGATGATGATGATGATGATGATGCTCCTGCTCCTGCTCCTGTCCCTGCCGCTGGCCCTGCCCATGTACCTGTCCCTGGCCCTGCCCCAAGACCACAGAGCGGTATGTACAGGACAAAGATGTTTAGCATTCATTTCAGGGGGTTCAACTATATTTATGGCTAACCGTTTAAGCTTTAACTGATATGAAGACAGTTTATGGATTACTACTGGGGCCGTCAAGCGATTAAAAAAAAAATGTATCAAATGAATGACAGGCTCTGTGATTAATTAATTTAAATTAATCGCATACCTATATGACACTTTTATGCCTGTTTATAAACAGCTGTATAGCCTACTGTTTGTTTCCTGTTATCTCTCTCTCCCTTCTCTCTCTCGTAACTTCTGTATCCTCCCCTGATTAATTTATTAGAATTAACGCGTTAATTTGACAGCCCTAATTACAACTACAAGTTAAAGTTACAACACTTCAAACCAGCCACACATGCATGTTCAACAGGTGTATTGATAAAGTTTGGGCTTTTCACTTGTGAAGATAGTATTTTACTAACTTACAAATTATGGTGTTTTACATTTCATACAGGCACGAAGAGGAAGAGACCCAGGTTCCGGACGGGACCCCGAACACCCCGATGCAGGAGGCCATCCTCCTCGCCCTGCAGAGGCAAGCTGCCGTGCCTCCCCCTACCCCGCTATCTGCGAACGGGCATTTTGTAATGGGCCTACTTCCTTCCCTGGATAGATTGTCGCCCGAAGCACTGGAATGCGTTAAATTCCAAATTCGAAAGGTCATATTTAACGCCTCTAATTTCACCCTCAATTTGGAACCTGTGTAGAGCTTATTAGCTAGAGTGGTGGTGGTGACAATCTCTCCAGGGAAAGAAGTAGGCTATAAAAAATTAAAAAAAATGTTAATTTGTTATATATTGTTCTATGTTATTTTTATAAATTATTTTTAAAATAAAATATTTCTATCAACTCTTCTCTCAATATATGATTTTAAGATCTAGCATGCATGGACACAAATATACATTTTTAATAACACTACTTAATTGAACAATTTTAATAACAATTCAATAATAATGAAGGAATCATCTCTTTAGTTTTGTGTGGGTGGCTCTTAAAAGAGCCGTTTTGGGGTTGTAGTGCACTGCACTAGATGATGGCGTTCTGCCACGAGACGGTTCCTTCTTCCGAAAAGTAGGAGGTGAAGGTCTCGCGGATCCGGATGGCCTCTCTTGCTGCGTTGTTGGCAGCCACTCTCCCCAGCCCTGGCAGAGGCAACACCACACCACTCGGGAGGCCCTCCCTCACTGCTGCTGTTGGTGCTGTTCTCCGGAGGAAGTTGTGCAGCACGCAGGTGGCCTTCACACATCTCTCCGCCAGCTCAGGACGGAGCTCGATGACCCTCCGGTAGATCCGCCACTGGGAGGACAGCATGCCGAAGGCGTTCTCAACCACCAACCGAGCCCGGGACAGTCGGTAATTAAAGACGCGCCGCTCTCGGGGGAGGATGCGTCCGGGAATGGCCTCATGAGGTCGGTCCGTAGCGGAAAGGCCTCGTCCGCTACAAAAACATGAGGCAGGGGTCCTCTCTGCGCATGCACTGACAGTACTCTGTCAGAGGGGAGCTTAAGATCGCCAGCACGGAGGGCCTGACCAAACGCTGAGTTGGCCAGGATTCCTCCATCACTGGTTCTCCCCGTAGCCCCCCACATCGATGATGCGGAAGCACTTGTCTGCGTCGACAACTGCCAAGAGAACGATGGAAAATGTTCCCTTGTAGTTGAAGAACTGCGAACCGGAGTTCGCAGGGCCTTCAGAACAACGTGCTTCCCATCGATGGCACCGCAACAGAGAGGGAAGTCCCACCGCTCCTCGAACCGCTGTGCAATCGCCCTCCAGTCCTCCGTGGTGGGCACCGCCATGAACTCCTCCACCAGGCTGTCCCAGATAGCCGTGACCCCATCGGACACGATGGAACCCACGGTGGAGGCCGCGACCCGGAAGCTGTTTGCGATCGTGCGAAACGAGTCGCCAGTAGCCAAGAATCTGCAACACATGAATAATTTATTTTAGCCTTATTGAGAATTTCAGTTGTATACCAAATCTGTAGGCCAATTATCTCACTGATTTCACTGCACAGGTAAATGTATTGACTAGTGTTTACAGTGGATTTAAATCAGCTTATTTTACTTTCAAAAGCATGACTAGGAGGTCAAGAATGAATATGTTGGAGCCATGATGCATTTATTTATTTTGTTTATATAAAACTCAGGTGACATGCATGTATATGAAGATTTGCGTTAAGGTTGAAACCATAGATAATATATAAAAAGAATGTTGAAACACTGGGTGGAGCATTGACAGGAAATGCATAGCAGGTAGGTGCAAGAGGGGAAACAGATGTGCAAAGCAAACTGTTTTATCACCATGTCATATCAGCACGCTTTTCGTGTTGAATTTAACCCAATGCATATTGACTGTGATGTCACAATGGCCTATGCTCCCCGTGCTTAGTTGAGCATAGTGCACGATGCTTGAATAAATGGGTCACTACTCAAATATAAACAGTGCATTGGAAATAGATGTATGCACTATCAGAACACGCGCCCGACACAATTTATCCCCGTTATGTAGATGGTTTTTGACTACAGAATGTGCTGATTTTGATAGAGTAATTAGGCTATGAAACCGCAACTTACCGGAGACAGATAGACAGGCGCTCCGCAGCGGATATGGAGCGCCTGAACCTGGTGTCCTGACGGGAGATCCTGGCACCAACCCGGGCTAGCAGGTCATCGAACTGGGCCCGAGTCAACCGAAAGTACCCGCTGAAACCGGCCGTCATCTAGGCGGAGTTCCTGCAGCAGGTGGTGAAACTCACCCAACTGTGGCCGTCTCCGGAGGATGTCATGCACCCAAACACGACGGCGCTTGGGTTTGCGACGCTCCTCGGACTCCCACAGCAAATAAAGCGCAGCGATGGTGGTGATGTCAGCCATGTTTCAGCAAAAGAAAAATAGCGGGGGAAAAGTTTTGGCGGGCTCATCTAGGCGCGTAGGCGCGTAGGCGCGTAGCCGCGTAGCTGCGTATACACCATTTTTGACACAAAATGATCAAGCAACATTTTAGCCGCGTTACGCACGTAAATCTTACGCGTGTAAAATGCCTAGTGTGTTCGCACCTTTAGGGTTAGGGTTAGGTTAAGGGCTACTTACCACTTTTCAAAAGTTGGTTTTTTGGATCTAGCTCAGGCAAACAGATGGGCAAAGAAATTCCGAGACCACCCTCGGATAGCTGGGGCCCAGGCGGACCCGCTCCAGAAATATGGCGCCCCTTGTGGCTTGTTTGGGTACTGAAATCTTGATTTGAAAACTTTGAAGGGCTGCCATTCGAAGAAACAGCTGGACAAAGAAATTCCGAATAGTGCCTGTGGTAGCCCTGTGCCCCCTCTACATGCCTGAGAAATTTGGCGCCCCTAGTGGCAACTTTTTTTAACATAGGACGACACTTCAAACGGTTGCCATGGGAACAGCGAGATGGGCAAAGAAATTCTAACTATATGGGGTGGTGGGTATGGATGAGGGCTACGTCTGTGCAAAATTCTGGCCCCCTGGCAGCTTGTTTTGGTATAGAAAATCAAATTTGAAAATTTCAAAGTTGTGCCACTCGGCGAGGGAAATGGGCAAAGGGTTGGCCTTTGGTGTGGGAGGTGCCCCAGGCCCCCTAGACATGTGTGCAAAGTTTTGGAGTTCTAGCTCACTTCCTTCATATAGCTGCCATTGACCCCCATGTCAAATTTTGGGAAAATTTCTCTAAGTGCTGAGTCCTAAGAAAATAATTTTTCCAAGGAGCACGTTTCAGGCCATTTGGAGTATATATGATTTTTTTTTTTTTTTTTTTTTTTTTTTTTACACCACTAGTTGGCGCTATCATGACCAAACATTATGGGTGAGTACCTGGGCTCAGTCCGACCCTGAATGTGAAAAAATTAGGTGTCTAGCCCCTTCCTAGGCTGAGAAAATAACTTGAAACCGATGACAATTAATCGACTTTGTGAGGAAACGGAAGGTTCTCCGTGAGAATGGTGACTGATTCCCTCACTGCAATCTGGTGTGTGGCACTGATTGGCTGATTGGACCCAGGTGTGAGGAGATGATATATGCCCTGAGATCCCAGTGCTCTGTGCTGCTCATTATCTCACCTTAAGAGGTAGTGAGAGGTTGTTTCAAAGTGCTCTCTGTGTTAAGTGTTTCTAGTCTTCTGTTTTACTTGTGTGTTTCCGTTCAGCTGCTTGGCAGCGGTGGTTTAGTTTGTGCTTTAGTTTTTCTATATTAAAAGGTAGCCTGTGTGGCCCTTTCTAGCCTTGTGCTTTTTGTTTTCTCCCCCTCCCCTTATTCGCGTTAGCGATTTAGTGGTTATCCCTCCGGGGATAACTTTAAGACACCCTTTGGTCCGCACCTGTGTCCCAACCCCCCCCCCCCCCCAGTCCTCACAGAATGAGCAGCCCAATGCAGGGCACAGCGGACCCCACTAGTGCTGACAGTTTAGAGGTCCATAGGCAGGCAATTTCTGCTCAAGGAGCCATGTTGGGCTTGCACGACCAAACCCTACGTGCCATTGTAGAGCAACAGGCCTCGCAGGACTGCATGCTTTGGGAGATACTGGCCCGTTTACAGCCACCTGGGCCAACCCCTACCCAAGCACAAGCACCTCCAGTTCCACCCCATGACCCTTTTGTAGGCCAGGAGACCAAGCTGGCAACCCCAGCCCGCTATGACGGGCATCCAGGGAGGTGTAAGGGATTTATAACCCAATGCAGTTTAGTGTTTGAGTTACGACCCTCTATGTTTAGCACCGACCGAGCCCGGGTTGCATATATAATATCCCTTCTTTCGGAAAAGGCCCTTTCATGGGCTACAGCCTTATGGGATAGGCAGACTCCAGTCTGCGCTGACGCTCCCCTCTTCATGGCGGAGATGAGGCGTGTGTTCGACCACGATGTTAGTGGCCACGAAGCAGCCAAACGCCTCCTTAGGTTACGTCAGGGCTCTGCAAGCGTTGCAGAATTTTCAATTAAATTCCGGACTTTAGCTACGCAATCAGGTTGGAACAGGGAGGCTCTAGTGACCACTTTTAGTCATGCCTTGTCTGAGAAAGTTCAGGATGAGCTAGCTTCCCGTGAGGTTTCAGATTCACTTGAGGATTTAATCTCATTGGCTATTAGAATTGACAACAGAATTCGTGAGCGCAATAGAGAGAGAAAACAAGCGTACACCCACCAGATGTCCGAGGAGTTTAGTATCCCTTGTGAAAGACCTACCCTGCCTGAGGGGTCCCTTAACAATGATGATCAGGAACCCATGCAAATAGGACGCACACGGCTTACTTCCGTGGAAAGACGGAGGCGTATGAGCAGTGGCGTGTCTACACTGTGGGAGTGTGGGTCACTTCATTCGCCAGTGCCCCTCAACGCAGAAATACAATAAGCAGGGAATCAGGGTAGGCGTGTCAGACCTTGTGGAGGTCTTGCAGAGTCTTAATAATTCCCCTCCCGTGGTCAGTAGTTGCACCCCTTTGTCCTTTGAGTTATTATGGGATGGACACTGGCGCACCTTCTCGGCATTTGTTGATTCAGGAGCAGCAGGTAGTTTTATGGACTCAACCCTGGCCCGAAAGCTCAATTTACCCATTAATGATCTTCCTTGTCCACTCGCAATTAATGCAGTGGATGGGCAACCATTGGGTAGGGGTAGGGTTGAGAAGGTCACCTGCCCGATTTTCATTCGCATCGGCAATCACACGGAAGAGATTACGTTTTTTCTTATTGATACACCTCAGTTACCCCTCATTCTGGGACACCCATGGCTCAAGGAACACAACCCTCACATCAATTGGAGGACTGGGAGGGTGATGAGCTGGGGTCCAAACTGTGCATCCCACATGATGGAATCAGACTCTGTTCAACGCCAACCTGTTGGATGTGAGCCCCCTCCTGCCACAGGTGCCTCTGTCTCAAAATCTCACAGTTCAGTAGGCCTTCCCTGTGCTACCCCCAGTGACCGCCTGACTCTTGGGGTTATTGAGACCTTGACTCCCTCTGATTCTTCGCCCTCTGTGTCTCTTCTTGCAAATGGGGTTCCTGCAGAGTACGCTCAACTTAGTGAAGTCATTAGTAAACATAAGGGCCGTCCACGTTCGAAAAATCAGAGGCTAAATGCCTTATCTCTACGATTCCAGTGTTCAGATAGTGACAGTTCTCCAGAGCCCATTGTGCCCCTTACCCACATCCATGCCCCACTGACTGGGGAGATTGACACAGTGGTTCAGGGGGCTCAACAGCAGGAGCCTGACCCAGGAGGGGGGCCCCAAGGCTGTCGGTATGTTCCGGCACGAGTGCGATCACAAGTGCTTGAGTGGGGCCACTCCACACACCTCACAAATCACTCTGGTGTTCGTCGCACTATTGGTTTTCTCAAACGGAGATTCTGGTGGCCCCGGATGGGTAGAGATGTGAGCGAGTTTGTGGCAGCTTGCAAAATTTGCGCCCAAAACAAGACGTCACAACAGCATTGCCGCCCAGCCCCAAACTATCGGGTGGGTCAGAGGGTGTGGCTCTCCACAAGGGATCTCCCACTACGGGTAGAGTCTCGCCAATTGCCGCCACGTTTCGTTGGTCCCTTCAGGATCATTCGAAGGATAAACCCCTTCAATGTTCGCCTCTTGCTTCCCCGGTCCATGAGGATTCACCCCGTGTTTCATGTTTCCCGCCTCCAGCCAGTCTGTTCTGATCCACTAGCCCCTCCAGGGAGGCCTCCACCCGGGGTGGGTGGGTGGGGGGTCCTGTTGGAACGTCAGGTGCCGTTCCTTAGAGGGGTGGTCCTGTGAGGAAACGGAAGGTTCTCCGTGAGAATGGTGACTGATTCCCTCACTGCAATCTGGTGTGTGGCACTGATTGGCTGATTGGACCCAGGTGTGAGGAGATGATATATGCCCTGAGATCCCAGTGCTGCTCATTATCTCACCTTAAGAGGTAGTGAGAGGTTGTTTCAAAGTGCTCTCTGTGTTAAGTGTTTCTAGTCTTCTGTTTTACTTGTGTGTTTCCGTTCAGCTGCTTGGCAGCGGTGGTTTAGTTTGTGCTTTAGTTTTTCTATATTAAAAGGTAGCCTGTGTGGCCCTTTCTAGCCTTGTGCTTTTTGTTTTCTCCCCCTCCCCTTATTCGCGTTAGCGATTTAGTGGTTATCCCTCCGGGGATAACTTTAAGACAACCTTTGGTCCGCACCTGTGTCCCAACCCCCCCCCCCCCCCCCAGTCCTCACAGACTTATGTTTTAATTATTAAAAATAGAAGGGAGATAGGTATAGGCTTGACATTTTTTTGAGAGTGTTTTAGAGCCCCCTGAGTCAGTATGCATTGAGTCCGACGTCACTTTCCACCAAAAAAAAAAAAAAAAAAATCCCCCATTGACAATGCATGTAGGATAAGGGATTTTAACCAGGATCACCAGAACGGCGATCGTCAAATAACTGTCATTGAAAAGGTAAAGTTGACATTCAAAGGTGCCTACTGGACTAATTTTGGGATGGGCTTTCCTATGGTGCTACCCCCGAGGCTCTACGAGCTTTCGTTCTTTGAGTTATGAGTGTTTGTATGTTTAAAAGTTATGTAGGAAGGTCGTAGAGACTCGGGACAACTCCAATGTGTTCAGCGTACCCAAATTATGTATGACTGAACTTGGTTTCAAGTCTCTAGGACCTACGGTTCTGGAGTTATAAGCGGAAACGTTCGCCCAATAGGAATGAATGGGCGTCATTGAAAATTTCTCTAAGTGCTGAGTCCAAAAAAAAAAGTTCCCACAGAAGGTGTCTAGGAGCACGTTTCATGCCTTTTTGAGTGGTTTGGTAATGGTCTGTGGTGAAGTTTTTTAAAAACCTATATAAAATATTTTTTTGTAAAAATTTGACTAAGTGTTGAGTCCAAAACAATAAAGCTAGAAAGTGTCTAGGAGCACGTTTCAGGCCATTTTGAGTCGTCTGGTAATGGTCTGTGGTGAAGTTTTTTAAAAACCCTATATAAATGGTGGAGGGAGTTGGAATTGGAATGTGGAAATGGAATGTGGAATGTGGAGTAGGGTTAGGGTTAGGGTTAGGTTAAGAAGAGGACAATGGACAGCCTGCGGCTGTCCATTGGGTAGTGTACTCGCTAGAGTCCATGCATGTGATAATATCTATCTCTTATTAAGGCCTGGTGGTATATTAGAGTGAAAATTATCATTATGATATTTATACGTATATATAATATATATATTCTAGTATTTAATTATCTTCTATTGGATTATTTCACAGTGATGCTTAATGGGAGACGGGTATTCAACTAATGAATCCATTGTCTTACAAGGTATTGCCTCTGTTTCCTATTTGGTTTTAATTAGTATATCTTGTATATTATTGTTTTTCTTGTATGTTGTGATGATACTATGGTCCAACAGTAGACCACCTTGTTCCTGAAGTATTTTGAAATTATTCTTAAAGGCTCTGGCCAATTTGGTTGCAGACTCCAATAGAATATAACAAGTGGTAGAATAGGATCCAGGTTAATTGGTTTAACAGAATGTAAAGTACTGTAGACTTGTCTAAGAAAGGACCAAGAGTACCCTCTGGTGGATAACACTTGGTATAGCACTTTCACAGCAGACTTAAAGTCCTCCTGCCTTGTGCATATCCTATGAAATCTTAAAAATTGAGATTTTACCAACCCAGCAAGGTGTGCTTCGGATGGTGGCTACTTTTGTTAAATAGAGCACGTGTATCTGTTTATTTAAAGGAACCTTTAATGTCCAATCTGTTGATTTGCTGGAAATTAGGGCCCTTAAAAGGTTGTTGGAATATGGATTTAGTGGATTATGGCATAAATGGAAGTGAATTAGTTTCCCTAGCTTGTTAAAATGTACAGCTAATTTAAGCCTCCTATGGTGGGTTCTAATGTCTATTTGTGTTTAGTTTTTTACATTCTTTTCCTCACTGATAATGGGTAAAAATTGAGGCCTTTGTTAAGCAGGGAAAGATTCGTTGTAGTAATTTTAAACTTTTTGGCTAGCACAATGACATTATTAAATCCCATAGGAAAAACAGTTTTCACGGGGCAGTTTCTTTTAACGTATCAACCCATTCCTTGAAGATCTTTCTGGCGGTGGGGATGGTCCAGTGTACGCCATCTTCCTCTGCCTGGAAACTCTTCGGTGCCAGCCTGGGGATACAGTTAAACTGCCTGACAATGTGTTGGTTGAGTCGTCTCAGGTTGCGTAGCTCATCCACTGGAAGGAACTCAGAAAAGTTAAGTTCGGGTATAAGTATGAGGGCCTGGGGAAAAGCAAGGGTTTCCATTCTCACCGCCCTCTGGATGTGCCCGATGAGTGCCCCTTCTGTTCTCTGAGCTCTGTCGTTTATGCCAAAAGACAGCACGATTGTTTCAACCAAATCAGTATGTATTGTTTTTGCCAATATGGCTTCAGCATGCCTGAATGTTGCACCCGGATAGGACTCAATCTGGAGGTCAGGCTCTTGAAAGGGTGGTATTCTGCTGAGGTTGGAGTCACCTATAATCAACCACTTCTTACAGGGAGTGAGGGACCAGTCCTTCATCTTGTTCTTGCCTGTACTGAGGTGTCTGTGTGGTCTGTAGACTGGTGAAAATAAGTGCTTAGACTGTGATGCAGCTGTGTCTGTGTTAGGTGTGGTGTGGGTGTTCCCTATGACAATAGGTGGAGTGAGGGTAGGTGATGACCTACTGGGCCCCGGTTCTGGACTGGATGGTGTGGAGCTGGCGCTGTCAAGCGTGACGGAGACCGTGGGCCCCTCACCGGTTGGCATGAGGGGGGCGTTGGTCTCCGACCAAAGCTCCATGGAGCTGCAATCATCAGTGTGGGGAGCGGGGCTAGTGGGATGAGCCCCAGGTGCCCCCGCGTCCGTAGGGAAGGTCTGTCCTGAAGAGGAGGGGGGTGGACGTGAGCTGGAAGAGAGAGGAGGCAGAGAGGGATGGGGGAGGTGGGGAGTGGGAAGGGGGACTGGGGGGGGGGTTTAGGGGGAGTGGGAGAAAAGGGGGGAAAGAGAGAGAAAGGGAGGAAGAGGAGGGAAGAGGAGTGGGGAGGGGGGAAGAGAGGGGGATGAGGGAAGGGAGAGAAGTGGGTATGGCCTCCGTGGTCCGCGGTGCCTCCTGCGTGGCTTGAAGCTGGACCCTGTCCTGTAGTGGATCTTCCTGTCGCCGCTCTGTGTCCAATAGCTGCGACCGCAAGGTGTTGGATGGTGTTGTGACCCTCACGCGTGGTACCCTCTGGCTGAGTCCGATCGGCTCGTCTGGTGTCGGTCGGGTTAGCAGGGTGGGTCTCCAGGTGGAGGAGTCAGTTCCGTTGGGTTCCTCGGAATCTGGAGGGGTGATGTGGCGACGCTTTTGCACCGCCTTCAAGGGTCTGAGGAAAACATGGTGTTGGCCCGAAGGGGCTGACCCTGTGTTGGTTGGCCTGGAGGTGGATCTGACCTCTGGGGGAGACAACACATTAGACAGTAGGGAATGTACTTTATCTAAAGTGTGTTGTGAAAGTCTCTGGCCCAGCTGTTTCTTGGCCCACGTGGTAGCCACCCCAAAGGGCTGTTTCCAGTCGCCATTGTCAATTTGGGTCATGATCTGTAGGTCTGTGTCCAAACACTCTTGGTAGTGATCCTTTAAGATGAGCAGCGTCTCCTGTTCCCACTGCTTGGCATTGGCCTCTATGAGGGAAATGGTGGTGGGGTTGGGCGCTGCTGGCTTGATCGAGGTCGCCAATTTAGTGGTGAGTTTGTCGATTGCGATGGGGATGGATCTACCGCTGATGTTGGACATGTGGTGTGTGGCTTTAATAAGCCTGCATGCCACCTTTGCTTTGGCTACAAAATCAGGGTCGCTTCTGCCATATGGTGGAGGCGTTGCCGGTCTCCGACCCCTCGGTGGTCGACCACGTGGTGGTGGCGTCCCTGGCCTGGCTCCCCTGGGCCCACGAACCTGGGGGGGCGGCGTGGCCGGTCGGCGACCCCTGGGTGGTCGAAATCTAGGGGGTGGCGTGCTCGGTCGAGCTCTGGGAGGTGGCGTGCTCCGTCTGGATGGTCTAGAAGGCCGCACAGGTGGTGGCGGCGCAGTAGGTGCGGGACGCCTAGTATTACGGGGACCCAATTGTAGTCTGTGACGTGACCCATCTCTGCTGGTGGTAACATATGGGCGATCGTCGTCTCTCCCCACACTGTGGTAGCTGGCAGTGTGTGGATAATCATGTTGATCATACCTGCTTGGTGCCGATCTATCATCATGGTAATGGTCGTCGTGACTCCATCTGGAGTGATGTTCGGCCCTCGGTACTTGCCATGGCGCAGGTCCGTGCCCGTGATGTGGGTAATCGTACCTGGTTCCGGTATGCTCCGGTGAGGGACAAGGTCTTCGAGGGCCCCATCTGACCGCTTGCGCGTAAGATGGCGCGCGTTCAACACTGTAGGCGCCGCCATTTTTGTAGTCATGGCGGACCTCGTGGCTCTCCGGTGAATAAAGTTCAGTATGGTTGATATAGGGAGCTTTAACACGGGTCCTACCAGCTCTTCTGCTCTGGACCTTAGTCCATTCATATGGGTTATAATGTTCATCCATTTTAGGCGTTATTCTACACCAATGGTATTCCTTAGCTTATGAATATAATTTTCCAAAAATATGAAAAATTCGGAAAAAGTCGGAAAATGATGTCAATCAAATTGATTTATTTAAACAGTTGCAATTAGCGGGACGTTTCGGTTACAATAAACCTTCTTCAGCCAAGCAAGCTTAAGAAAATACCTGTGTGAGCAAAGAGGACGTGCTTCCACGATGAAGACTTGGAGCGGAAAGGGAGAGCGGGATTCAGGCGGAACTACCTGTAACCCCGTGACCTTCCGTAATTGGCGATGTCCAAGACGAGAAAAAAGTAAAAAAATAATATTCCCCAAAGGGAAAGAGATTGTAAAAAATTCCCACACCTCAGAGGGGGGTGCAGAACTAAAAAATAAAAAGTAAGCCTAGATAAAAAAAGAATAAAAAAATAAAAAAGTGGACCGGTAAATGGCTACATTCAGGGGTCCTCGGAATTTGGAAAATAAATAGGTGAGCCGGTAAATGGTTGCATTCAGGGACTCTAGGAGTCTAGGAACTCCTAATGATAAAGATGGAAAAGCCAATTGTAAGAGAAAATGAAGACTATGTAGAATTAAAATTAATTAAGAATTAAGTTAAGGCATCTAATGCCCGCGGTTAGGTTTAGGGGAAAGTAAAGGGGAAGGTGTTAACCTCCACTAAAAATAATGAACTAATTGGGTGGTCTGTGACTTAAGTTTAGGCATGGTAAAAATTACTATGCATAAAAAAATAATTGCCACGTCGATGGACTATATTGCACCCGTGGCTGTACTAAGCCATAGCGGGTAGATGGTTGTCATCCTGGATATCGCCAGTAGTAACATGTGATCACACAGGCTTTTCAACAACATTTTCCTATGGTCATATATAAGCATCAATACACATATACATATATATATATATATATGGATATATCTCAGTGACATGTCTAGTAGTGTACTTTGCATGAAATGGATATTGAAATAAATGAAAATAAAAACATAAGTACACATATACATAATATATGGATATATCTCAGTGACATGTCTAGTGGTATACTTTGCATGAAATGGATATGAAAATAAATGAAAAAAATAAGGAAAAATAACATCAGGTATACAGTGGTGGACATAACAGTGTTCCCTCATAACCAACATGGCTAAGGCATTAACTGGGGAGGCCCCCTGATAATGCCCCTTAATGAAGAAATAAATATTATGACAACACATCAAAACAGCACTGACGGGGTTAGGTTAAGAAGAGGACAATGGACAGCCTGCGGCTGTCCATTGGGTAGTGTACTCGCTAGAGTCCATGCATGTGATAATATCTATCTCTTATTAAGGCCTGGTGGTATATTAGAGTGAAAATTATGATTATGATATTTATACGTATATATAATATATATATTCTAGTATTTAATTATCTTCTATTGGATTATTTCACAGTGATGCTTAATGGGAGACGGGTATTCAACTAATGAATCCATTGTCTTACAAGGTATTGCCTCTGTTTCCTATTTGGTTTTAATTAGTATATCTTGTATATTATTGTTTTTCTTGTATGTTGTGATGATACTATGGTCCAACAGTAGACCACCTTGTTCCTGAAGTATTTTGAAATTATTCTTAAAGGCTCTGGCCAATTTGGTTGCAGACTACAATAGAATATAACAAGTGGTAGAATAGGATCCAGGTTAATTGGTTTAACAGAATGTAAAGTACTGTAGACTTGTCTAAGAAAGGACCAAGAGTACCCTCTGGTGGATAACACTTGGTATAGCACTTTCACAGCAGACTTAAAGTCCTCCTGCCTTGTGCATATCCTATGAAATCTTAAAAATTGAGATTTTACCAACCCAGCAAGGTGTGCTTCGGATGGTGGCTACTTTTGTTAAATAGAGCACGTGTATCTGTTTATTTAAAGGAACCTTTAATGTCCAATCTGTTGATTTGCTGGAAATTAGGGCCCTTAAAAGGTTGTTGGAATATGGATTTAGTGGATTATGGCATAAATGGAAGTGAATTAGTTTCCCTAGCTTGTTAAAATGTACAGCTAATTTAAGCCTCCTATGGTGGGTTCTAATGTCTATTTGTGTTTAGTTTTTTACATTCTTTTCCTCACTGATAATGGGTAAAAATTGAGGCCTTTGTTAAGCAGGGAAAGATTCGTTGTAGTAATTTTAAACTTTTTGGCTAGCACAATGACATTATTAAATCCCATAGGAAAAACAGTTTTCACGGGGCAGTTTCTTTTAACGTATCAACCCATTCCTTGAAGATCTTTCTGGCGGTGGGGATGGTCCAGTGTACGCCATCTTCCTCTGCCTGGAAAGGGTTAGGGTTAGGGTTAGGGTTAGGGTTAGGGTTAGGGTTAGGGTTAGGGTTAGGGCAATCTGCCCACTTTTCAAAAGTGGTTTTTTGGACGTAAATTTTGAACGCAGAGGGGCAACCTCATACCGAGACCATCCTCGGATACCTTGGGACCAGGCGCATTGGCCGAAAAAGTTTCGTCCCCCTGGTGGCGATTGTGGGTACTGCAATCGCGATTTGAAAAGTTTGAAGCTCCGTAACTCCCCAACGCAGAGGGGCAACACAATTCCAAGGGTTAGGGTTAGGGTTAGGGTTAGGGTTAGGTTAAGAGAGGACAACGGACAGCCAAAGACTGTCCACTGGTTAGTGTACTCGCTAGAATCCATGTATGTAATGATATCTATCTCCTATCAAGGCCTGGTGGTATTAGAGTAGGAATAATGATTATAATATTTTTTTATATTTATTTAATTATTATTTTATTATTTTATTATGTTATTATTTTAATCTTATGTTATTTATACGTATATACCATATATGTATATATCTTCTAGTATTTGGTAGTATTCAATAAGTTTTTTTCTCATTTGAGGATTTAAAGGGAGACGGGTATTGTCTTTCCAAATATTGCCTCTGTTTCTTAGATGTACAGTTTTTAATTTTTGTGTTTGTTTCAAATTAAATTATAGACACAATATTATTTATACATATATATATACTATATGGGTTCTAGTTTTAATTAGTATATATTGTCTCTTATTGTTTTTCTAATCTGTAGGAGCTGTGGATTTGTCTAGGAAAAGACCAAGAGCACCCTCTGGTGGATAACACCTGGCACAGCACCCCCACAGTAACTCCAAAATCCTCCTGTCTAATACAGGAATTGGAGAATTGTTCTTATCACTGAAAAGTGTTTATGACCGACTAAATGTCATGGTCTATCTTAATCTAAATATCAGGCTGGACACATCCATAGTGAATAGACATATAGTGGAATGTGTAGTAGTTGGATCTTGTAGACAAGATAATAGGTGTCTATTTTGTAGCTGGATTGCATTGTAGAATAGGTGTCTATTTTGTAGCTAGATTGCATTGTAGAATAGGATTCACATATGTCTCCACAGAATGGGGTGTATAAGTTGGGAGATACATAAGGTATCCATGATAAAACTCCATGTAAAAGTGACATATGGCAGACGGAGATTAAGTTCAGGCCAGCAGGTACACGGTTAGGGTTAGGGGAGGTATGTGGTGATGTTAAAGAAGTCTAAACACATCATATATAGCAAGGCCTAAATCGAGCAGTATTAGGGGTAAGTGGCCAAACAGAAAAGGTCATGACAGGTCTATAAATGGATGATCATCATGGGGAAAGTAAGTAAGATGTCAACAATATTGTCTCCACATATTGCCTGATAAGGATTCATAATAGTGTTTTGGACATATATGTTTTTTCATACTTAACCTAACATTTCCTCTCAATAAAGCAATCCCTTGTAAGAACCCGACACGAGCCCATAACTGCAAAAGCAAGCCTATTCCCTCCCACTGCTGAAAATGCGATAGAACATAGATGTGCTAAACTCTGTATACCCACTAAAGTACACTTATCCCCCAGTCAAACGCCAAGCCTGTAAGGTCTAAACAAAATATAACAATCTTGCTCATAGGCCCAAGAAAGTGGAATTGAGTAATGATGGTAGTAATAATCTAGTAATAATAGTGCTTAGAGTCAAATATTGAGCTAACCTCCAAGAATAAAGAGAGGGGAATGGAAACCTTAAATGGAAAAACAGCTGAAAGGCGTGACGTCATCTAAATAGGATACCCCTCTATGACAGTGATATAAGCCCTATAAGGCAAATGGAGGTGGTCTACTTCTAATATGGGTCTGACAGGTATATAAATTTCACACTCCCAATGTAAAACCTGGATACCCCGATGGGGTTAAGCCAAGCACGCTTGGTGGTGATCCTTCAGGATGAGCAGCGTCTCACGTAACCACTGCTCGGCCTCAGAGTCTATGAACGACATGGCGGTGGGGTCTGACGCTGCTGCCTTGATGGAGGACGCCAGTTTGGCGGTGAGCGTATCGATTATAGTAGGAATCGAAGCCCCACCGATGCTGGAGATGTGGTGCGTGGCTCGAATTAGTCTACACACCGCCTTTGCCTTTGCCACGAAGTCTGGATCATCTCTGCCATAGGATGGGGGCGTGGCCAAACTCTGGTCCCTCGGTGGTAAGTCACGTGGCGGTGACGTCACTGGTCCGGCTCCCCTGGATCCACGAGTCTGGGGGGCGGCGTGGTCGGTGGACGAGTCCTGGGTGGTCGGGATCTAGGGGGTGGAGTGCCCGGTTGAGCTCTGGGAGATGACGTGGTTGGTCTCGGAGGTCTAGAATGGCACACAAACTGCGGCGGTGCAACAGGTGCGGGACGCCCAGCAGTGCGAAAGCCCGATTGTGGTCCATGGCCTGACCCGTCTCCTCTGGTTGCAAAACATGGGCGACCGTGGCCCCTCCCCACATTATGGTAAATATAATCTTCATCGTCACTGCTTGGTGATAACTCGTCTTCATCGTAGTGGTCGTCATACCTGGATATGGGTTGATGTTCTGCTCTCGGTTCTAGCCACAGCGCAGGTCCGCGCCCTCGGCTTGGGCAGTCACACCTGGCTCCGGAGCACTCCGGTGAGGGGCAGAACCCCAGAGGGCCCCATCCGACCACTGGCGCGTAAAATGGCGCCCGTCTGGCCCTATGGGCGTCGCCATTTTGGTAAAAATGGCGGACCTCGTGGCTCTTCGGTGCGTAAAGTTCAGCATGGTTGGTGTAAAAAGATTTAATACGGTTCCTACCAGCTCTTTTGCTCGGGACCTTGGTCCAATGATATGGGTAACAATGTTCATCCATTATAGGTTTAATTTCCTCGTCAGTTGTATATTCTTAGTTTGTAAAAAAAATTCGGAAAAACTTGGAAAATGATGTTAATCAAGTAGATTTGTTTATTTACAGTTGCAATTAACGGCGGGACGTTTCGGTTACAAAAAAACCTTCTTCAGCCAGCAAACTGAGAAAATACCTGTGCGAGCAATTAGAGGCGTGCTTCCAGCATGAAGACCTGAGCGGAAAGAGGTGGAGCAGGAGCGGGATTCAGGCGGATATGCCTTTAAACCCCGTGACCTTCCAGTTTGGCGATATCCAAAACGAATAAAAATAAAGAAATAAAAATTCCCCAAAGGGAAAGAGATTATAAAATTATCTAGACCCCAGAGGGGGGCGCAAAACTAAAACTAAAAAGTAAACCTAGATATAAAAATTAAAATGAATAATCTAAAAAATTGGACCGGGAGATGATTGCATTCAGGGGTCCTCGGAAATTTGGAAGAAACAAAAGGTTGAGCCGGTAAATGGTTGCATTCAGGGACTCTAGGAGTCTAGGAACTCCTATGTAAATTGTGGTGAGCCAATTGTGAGGGAAAATATGAAGACTATATGAATGAAATGGATGGATAAGGAATTAGGTTCAGGCAAAAGTGCCCGTGGTTAGGTTAAGGGTAAAGAGAAGGGGAAGGTGTTAACCTCCCCTAGAGATAATAATGAACTAATTGGATGGTCTGTGACTTAAGTTTAGGCAAGGTAGAAGTACTATGCACAAAAATAAAAATTGCCACGTCGATGGACTATATTGGACCCGTGGCTGGACTGGGCCATAGCGGGTAGAAGGTTATCATCATGGATATCGCCAGTGGTAACATGTGTCGCACAGGCTTTTCAAAAACACCATTTTCCTATAGTCATATGTAAGCATATTATGCATATACACATTAGGTATACATAATAGATATTGAAATAAATGAAAACAAAAAACAAAAATACACATACATAGATATATATGGCTATATCCGTGTGACATGTCTGATGATTCAACATTGCATGAACTGGATATGAAAAAATGAACAAAAAGAAAGAAAAGTAACTTCAGGTATAGAGTGGTGGACATAACAGTGTTCACTCAATATATATGGCTATATCCCAGTGACATGTATGGTGGTAATACTTTACATGAAATGGATATGAAAAAATGAACAAAAAGAAAGAAAAGTAACTTCAGGTATAGAGCGGTGGACATAACAGTGTTCACTCAATATATATGGCTATATCCCAGTGACATGTATGGTGGTAATACTTTACATGAAATGGATATGAAAAAATGAACAAAAAGAAAGAAAAGTAACTTCAGGTGTACAGTGGTGGACACAAAAGTGTTCCCTCATAACCAACATGACTAAGACACTACCCGGGAGACCGCCGGATAATGTCCCTCGATATAGAAATAAATATTATGACAACACATCAAAACAGCACTGACGGGGTTAGGTTAAGAGAGGACAACGGACAGCCAAAGACTGTCCACTGGTTAGTGTACTCGCTAGAATCCATGTATGTAATGATATCTATCTCCTATCAAGGCCTGGTGGTATTAGAGTAGGAATAATGATTATAATATTTTTTTATATATTATTTAATTATTATTTTATTATTTTATTATGTTATTATTTTAATCTTATGTTATTTATACGTATATACCATATATGTATATATCTTCTAGTATTTGGTAGTATTCAATAAGTTTTTTTCTCATTTGAGGATTTAAAGGGAGACGGGTATTGTCTTTCCAAATATTGCCTCTGTTTCTTAGATGTACAGTTTTTAATTTTTGTGTTTGTTTCAAATTAAATTATAGACACAATATTATTTATACATATATATATACTATATGGGTTCTAGTTTTAATTAGTATATATTGTCTCTTATTGTTTTTCTAATCTGTAGGAGCTGTGGATTTGTCTAGGAAAAGACCAAGAGCACCCTCTGGTGGATAACACCTGGCACAGCACCCCCACAGTAACTCCAAAATCCTCCTGTCTAATACAGGAATTGGAGAATTGTTCTTATCACTGAAAAGTGTTTATGACCGACTAAATGTCATGGTCTATCTTAATCTAAATATCAGGCTGGACACATCCATAGTGAATAGACATATAGTGGAATGTGTAGTAGTTGGATCTTGTAGACAAGATAATAGGTGTCTATTTTGTAGCTGGATTGCATTGTAGAATAGGTGTCTATTTTGTAGCTAGATTGCATTGTAGAATAGGATTCACATATGTCTCCACAGAATGGGGTGTATAAGTTGGGAGATACATAAGGTATCCATGATAAAACTCCATGTAAAAGTGACATATGGCAGACGGAGATTAAGTTCAGGCCAGCAGGTACACGGTTAGGGTTAGGGGAGGTATTGTGGTGATGTTAAAGAAGTCTAAACACATCATATATAGCAAGGCCTAAATCGAGCAGTATTAGGGGTAAGTGGCCAAACAGAAAAGGTCATGACAGGTCTATAAATGGATGATCATCATGGGGAAAGTAAGTAAGATGTCAACAATATTGTCTCCACATATTGCCTGATAAGGATTCATAATAGTGTTTTGGACATATATGTTTTTTCATACTTAACCTAACATTTCCTCTCAATAAAGCAATCCCTTGTAAGAACCCGACACGAGCCCATAACTGCAAAAGCAAGCCTATTCCCTCCCACTGCTGAAAATGCGATAGAACATAGATGTGCTAAACTCTGTATACCCACTAAAGTACACTTATCCCCCAGTCAAACGCCAAGCCTGTAAGGTCTAAACAAAATATAACAATCTTGCTCATAGGCCCAAGAAAGTGGAATTGAGTAATGATGGTAGTAATAATCTAGTAATAATAGTGCTTAGAGTCAAATATTGAGCTAACCTCCAAGAATAAAGAGAGGGGAATGGAAACCTTAAATGGAAAAACAGCTGAAAGGCGTGACGTCATCTAAATAGGATACCCCTCTATGACAGTGATATAAGCCCTATAAGGCAAATGGAGGTGGTCTACTTCTAATATGGGTCTGACAGGTATATAAATTTCACACTCCCAATGTAAAACAATACAATGCAATATTATTTAATTATTATTTTATTATTTTATTATGTTATTATTTTAATCTTATGTTATTTATACGTATATACCATAGGGTTAGGGTTAGGGTTAGGGTTAGGGTTAGGGTTAGGGTTAGGGTTAGGGTTAGGGTAGGGTTAGGGTTAGGGTTAGGGTTAGGGTTAGGGTTAGGGTTAGGTTAAGAGCAATCTGCCCACTTTTCAAAAGTGGTTTTTTGGACGTAAATTTTGAACGCAGAGGGGCAACCTCATACCGAGACCATCCTCGGATACCTTGGAAAAGTTTCGTCCCCCTGGTGGCGATTGTGGGTACTGCAATGGCGATTTGAAAAGTTTGAAGCTCCGTAACTCCCCAACGCAGAGGGGCAACACAATTCCAAGCAGTGCCTGTTGTAGCCCTTGGCCAGGACTACATGCTCACCAATTTTTAGCCATTTCCGAGAAACTTTTTTTAACATGGAAAAACAGGTTTTTTGGGAATAACGTCCGGTAGGGGAGGGGCAACTGCACAATATTTTTAACCAAGATACTAGGCGTGGGGACGGATCAGAATCCGTTGAAATTTTGGTTCTATGTTGTTTCTATCCCGAGTTATGGCCGATTTAGAAAATTGAATTTTAAAATTTCAAAGTTGTGCCACTGGGCGAGGAAGATAGGCACAGGGATGTCCTTTGGTGTGGCAGGTGCCCCAGGCCCCCTAGACATGTGTGCGAAGTTTTGGAGTTGTAGCTCACTTACTTCATGTAGCTGCCATTGACCCCCATGTAAAATTTTGGGAAAATTTCTTTAAGTGCCGAGTCCTAAGAAAATAATTTTTCCAAAAAGTATTTAGGAGCACGTTTTAGGCCATTTGGAGTATATATGATTTTTTTTTTTTTTTTTTTTTTTTTTTTTTACACCACTAGTTGGCGCTATCATGACCAAAAATTATGGGTGAGTACTTGGGCTAATTTTAAAACTGTTATTTACAACTGCCATTCGGCGGACACTAAAAACCCTATGTAAAAAGTTGGAATCGGAATGTGGAATCGGAAGTTGGAATGTGGAATCTGAATGTGGAATCTGAATGTGGAATGTGGAATCTGAATGTGGAATCTGAATGTGGAATGTGGAATCTGAATGTGGAATCTGAATGTGGAATGTGGAATCTGAATGTGGAATCTGAATGTGGAATCTGGAATCTGAATGTGGAATCTGAATGTGGAAGGGTTAGGGTTAGGGTTAGGGTTAGGGTTAGGGTTAGGGTAGGGTTAGCCCTTTCATGCATGAATTATGATATCCTTAGTCTGGATTTTTTTCTCAAGTGATTTTATACTTCTTTAGGCATGAAAAGAAAAAATATAACTTAATTTTTTTTAAACACACATTTTTCAGAGAGTTTTACACACGTCCACTCGGGTGGACTCCATGCGTTTTGACTTCTCAAATTTGCACTTATTTATTTAACAAAACAGTGAAAACAATTATATATTATCTGAAAACTATAAAATAATATATATTTTCAATGCCTGTTCACATATATTAACATATTCCAATACTTCAATCTAATGAAAAAGCGTGGAATAATTTTTTCAATCAAAATTTTCTATGAAAATAACAGACAACTTTTTCCTTGGTTCTCCAATTTCTCTTTTTCAGGTGTAATTCAGTAGTACAGCCTACTGACTTGTACATCACTTCATCAAAGCTATTTTTATATGAAAATTGGCATCATAGTGACACCAACTGTTTTACACATAATAGAATCATCTGGAAAAAATGTTTTTTTTTTACACAAATACTTCAAGTTGCATTCTAATAACATAAATCAATTGATTTAAAACCAAAAAGTTACAGCAAAGTAAGCTTTTTCAAGCACAACACATCTGCAGTCATAGTATTTGTTGAAGTCGGTAATGCATGATGTCCAATTTAGTGGACATGTGATTAAACATACTTTCCTCCCAATGTAAAATCAATAATTGGAAATTTTAACAACTATATGACTCCTAAGATGTTACTTGATGTTGCCATATTTTTTTTACTTGCCAGGCTCTCCTATTTTTGAAGTATTTACAGGAAATACCTGAGCTAAACAACTTTTCTGCTCCCTGTCGGCCATCTTGGTTTTGACTAATTGTGGCTGCTCTTACAATGGTTGGCCACTGGTTGGCAATGCATTGGATGACACACAAGAGTCCACTGTAGTGGCTGATATGCAACTAGGCGATCTACACCCATGCATATTCAAGAAAACAGCATTTGAATAGCTGTCCACTGTAGTGACCACTATGCGTGAAAGGGTTAGGGTTAGGGTTAGGGTTAGGGTTAGGGTTAGGGTTAGGGTTAGGGTTAGGTTATAGGGATAAATACGTCCTTCGAGACGCGTCTCAAGAATGGTTTTGCCAATAACTCCGGATAGGAATGCCCTATCATCATGGAACCAAGTTCCTTGGATTCGGGTTAGGGTTAGGGTTAGGGTTAGGGTTAGGGTTAGGGTTAGGGTTAGGGTTAGGGTTAGGGTTAGGTTAAGAGCAATCTGCCCACTTTTCAAAAGTGGTTTTTTGGACGTAAATTTTGAACGCAGAGGGGCAACCTCATACCGAGACCATCCTCGGATACCTTGGGACCAGGCGCATTGGCAGAAAAAGTTTCGTCCCCCTGGTGGCGATTGTGGGTACTGCAATCGCGATTTGAAAAGTTTGAAGCTCCTTAACTCCCCAACGCAGAGGGGCAACACAATTCCAAGCAGTGCCTGTTGTAGCCCTTGGCCAGGACTACATGCGCACCAATTTTTAGCCATTTCCGAGAAACTTTTTTTAACATGGAAAAACAGGTTTTTTGGGAATAACGTCCGGTAGGGGAGGGGCAACTGCACAATATTTTTAACCAAGATACTAGGCGTGGGGACGGATCAGAATCCGTTGAAATTTTGGTTCTATGTTGTTTCTATCCCGAGTTATGGCCGATTTAGAAAATTGAATTTTAAAATTTCAAAGTTGTGCCACTGGGCGAGGAAGATAGGCACAGGGATGTCCTTTGTTGTGGCAGGTGCCCCAGGCCCCCTAGACATGTGTGCGAAGTTTTGGAGTTGTAGCTCACTTACTTCATGTAGCTGCCATTGACCCCCATGTAAAATTTTGGGAAAATTTCTTTAAGTGCCGAGTCCTAAGAAAATAATTTTTCCAAAAAGTATTTAGGAGCACGTTTTAGGCCATTTGGAGTATATATGATTTTTTTTTTTTTTTTTTTTTTTTTTTTTTTACACCACTAGTTGGCGCTATCATGACCAAAAATTATGGGTGAGTAAGGGGGAACTCCCCGTCACTTTTTTAAAAACCCTATATAAAAGGTGGAAGGAGTTGGAATTGGAATGTGGAAATGGAATATGGAGTTGGAAGGTGGAATGTGGAGTTGGAATATGGAGTTGGAAGGTGGAATGTGGAGTTGGAATATGGAGTTGGAAGGTGGAATGTGGAGTTAGGGTTAGGGTTAGGGTTAGGGTTAGGGTTAGGGTTAGGGTTAGGTAGTTTGAGCTATCTCGGTGACTCCCCCCACCTCATCCAACGACTGGGCAGTTGAAATGGGGAGCCAAAGGTAATGCACGGACCATCGCCGTTTATCTGCAGCTACTCATTCCATATTACCCAAAGTGATTAGTTACTGATTTAGGATTGCCCTAAAAAGGGTTCTCTATTTCTGGTCTTGGAATATACCCAGGGTGATTGGTTACTTGACTTGGATTGTCCTAAAAAGGGTTCTGTATTTAGGGTTAGGGTTAGGGTTAGGGTTAGGGTTAGGGTTAGGGTTAGGTTATAGGGATAAATACGTCCTTCGAGACGCGTCTCAGGAATGTTTTTGCCAATAACTCCGGATAGGAATGCCCTATCATCATGGAACCAAGTTCCTTGTATTCCTTGGCCCCAGACCTTTCCAATGGTGTGTCGTTTGACCCCGTGGAACCTTGGGAAATATTCGAAATCTTAGTTTGGGGTTAGGGTTAGGGTTAGGTAGTTTGAGCTATCTCGGTGACCCCCCCCACCTCATCCAACGACTGGGCAGTTGAACTGGGGAGCCAAAGGTAATGCACGGACCAACGCACGTTATCTGCAGCTACTCATTCCATATTACCCAAAGTGATTTGTTAATGACTTAGGTTTGCCCTAAAAAGGGTTCTGTATTTCAGGTCTTAGAATTAACCCAGAGTGATTAGTTACATGACTTTGGATTGCCCTCAAAGGGTTCTGTTTTTCAGGTCTTTAGAATTTGTCCAGAGTGATTTGTTCTTGGATTTTTCTTCTTTTTCTGGTCTTTAGAATTTATATAGAGTGCTTAGTTACATGACTTCGGATTGCCCTAAAAGGGTTCTATATTTCAGGTCTTTTGGTTTTATCCAGAATGATTTGTTACTTGACTTAGGTTATTCTTTTGCCCTAGAAAGGGTTCTGTATTTCAGGACTTCGAATTGCCCTAGAAAGGGTTCTGTATTTCAGGTCTTTTTTGAATTTAAGCAGCGTGATTATTTTCATGACTTCGGATTGCCCTAAAAAGGGTTCTGTATTTCAGGTCTTTTGAATTTGTCCAGAGTGATTTGTTACTTGACTTTGGTTATTCTTTTGCCCTAGAAAGGGTTCTGTATTTCAGGATTTCGAATTGCCCTAGAAAGGGTTCTTATTTCAGGTCCTTTTAGAATTTAACCAGAGTGATTAGTTACATAACTTCGGATTGTCGTAGAAAGGGTTCTGTATTTTAGGTCTTTTGAGTATTTTTATTCTAAGCTTGAATAAATGTGTTTTTAATAGCTAGTTATTTTTAGGATAAATCCTAAATTTAGGGATACATTTCATCAGTAGTAGACCTCGGAATCACAGAGTGTTTCGGCCATTTCTCACTAGACACTCTCCTCCGAGGGAGGCCCTCCCCGTGGTGATCAACTCACGGGGTGTATCCGTTTTTAGGCCAATTGTATTCTAAATTTCCTAGTTTTTGTTTTTCCCTTATAGGGTTTTGGTAGAAACTTTGAGAGAATAAGTGTTAAAGTAAACCAATGTCAGCATTTATTGGATAAAATGGGTTGTAAGCGGGTTTGTTATTTTAGAGTGGTTAGGGTTAGGTAAGTGTCGGTGATTAGGGTTAGGATAGAGGTCATGGTAGGGTTATAATCGAGACGCCAGGGTTAGGTTTAGGTAAAAGTCGGAATTTAGGGTTAGGTGAAGGGTTAGGTTTAGGTAAAAATCCGCGATTAGGGTTAGGTAAAAGTCGGTATTTAGGGTTAGGTGAAGGGTTAGGTTTAGGGTGAGGTGAAGGGTTAGGTTTAGGGTTAGGTGAAGGGTTAGGTTTAGGGTTAGGTGAAGGGTTAGGTTTAGGGTTAGGTGAAGGGTTAGGTTTAGGTAAAAGTCGGAATTTAGGGTTAGGTGAAGGGTTAGGTTTAGGTAAAAGTCGGCGATTAGGGTTAGGGTTAGGTAAAAGTCGGTATTTAGGTTTAGGTGAAGGGTTAGGTTTAGGTTTAGGTGAAGGGTTAGGTTTTAGGGTTAGGTGAAGGGTTAGGTTTAGGTAAAAGTCGGAATTTAGGGTTAGGTGAAGGGTTAGGTTTAGGTAAAAGTCGGCGATTAGGGTTAGGTAAAAGTCGGTATTTAGGGTTAGGTGAAGGGTTAGGTTTAGGGTTAGGTGAAGGGTTAGGTTTAGGTAAAAGTCGGCGATTAGGGTTAGGATAAGGGTCATGGTAAGGTTATAATCGAGACGTCAGGGTTAGGTTTAGGTTAAAGTCGGACATTAGGGTTAGGATAAGGGTCATGGTAAGGTTGTAATCGAGACGCCAGGGTTAGGGTTTGGTAAAAGCCGGTATTTTAGGTTTAGGTGAAAGGGTTAGGTTTAGGTGAAAGTCGGTGAATCGCAAAATTGGAATAAGTAAAAATTAAAGTGAAAATTAGGGTTAAAATTAAAGTTAAAATTAAGGTAAAAATTTGAGTTATAAGTAAGGATAAAATTAAGTTTAAAATTAGAGTTATAATTGAAGTGAAGTTGAGGTAGAAATTAGAATTATGGTAAAAATTAACGTTAAAATTTAGTTAAAATTCAAGTGAACATTAAAGTTAAAATAAGTTAAAATTAAGGTTGAAGTGAAGTTAAAATTAAAGTAAAATTAAATTTAGAATTAAAGTTAAAATTGAGGTTATAATTAAGGTAAATTTAAATTATAATTAAGGTAAAAGGGTTAGGGTTAGGGTTAGGGTTAGGGTTAGGGTTAGGGTTAGGGTTAGGGTTAGGGTTAGGGTTAGAGGGTTAGGGTTAGGGTTAGGGTTAGGGTTAGGGTTAGGGTTAGGGTTAGGGTTAGGGTTAGGGTTAGGTTATAGGGATAAATACGTCCTTCGAGACGCGTCTCAGGAATGTTTTTGCCAATAACTCCGGATAGGAATGCCCTATCATCATGGAACCAAGTTCCTTGTATTCCTTGGCCCCAGACCTTTCCAATGGTGTGTCGTTTGACCCCGTGGAACCTTGGGAAATATTCGAAATCTTAGTTTGAAACTTTAAAATGGCCATATCTCCGGAACGGTAAGTCGTAGAAACTTGATTTCAACTCTGGCGTGTTCAGCGACCCCAAATTAGGTCGGACGCCACCCACTTTCAAGTCTCTAGCACCTTCGGTTCCGAAGATATTGGCCAAAAACGGAATTCGGAAATTTCCGTTTTCTGAAAAATTCTAACTTTTGATAGGAAGGTCGTAGAGACACTTGAGTGGGCTCTACGTGACGGGCGTGGCCGAAATAGGGGGGGTAGACACCAATTGCAAACTTGTGGGAGGTACCGTTGTTGAGTTAAGGGCGTGTCAAAAATCCCCATAGCAATACATGTAAAAGGTGAAAATTTTACTAAGTGTCACATCCAAAGTGAGGGTTAGGGTTAGGGTTAGGGTTAGGGTTAGGGTTAGGGTTAGGGTTAGGGTTAGGGTTATTAGGGTTAGGGTTAGGTTAAGAGCAATCTGCCCACCATTTTAGAAAGTGGTTTTTTGGATGTAATTGAACGCAGCAGGCAATCAATAGTAGACCATCCTGTGAACCTGGGCAAGCGCATTGCCGAAAAAGTCTCGTCCCCCTGGTGGCGATTGGGTACAGTTGCAATCGCATTTGAAAAGTTTGGCTCCTTAACTCCCCAACGCAGATGGAACACAATCCAACAGCCGAGTGAGCCCATTGCCAAGACATACTGTCTACCCAATTTTTAGACCATTCGAGAACTTTTTTAACCATGGAAAACATGTTTTTATGGAATAACGTTTTGGTAAGAGTGCAACTGCACAAATTTTTAACCAAGATACTAGGCGGGGGGACGGATCAGAATCCGTTGAAATTTTGGTTCTATGTTGTTTCTATCCCGAGTTATGGCCGATTTAGAAAATTGAATTTTAAAATTTCAAAGTTGTGCCACTGGGCGAGGAAGATAGGCACAGGGATGTCCTTTGTTGTGGCAGGTGCCCCAGGCCCCCTAGACATGTGTGCGAAGTTTTGGAGTTGTAGCTCACTTACTTCATGTAGCTGCCATTGACCCCCATGTAAAATTTTGGGAAAATTTCTTTAAGTGCCGAGTCCTAAGAAAATAATTTTTCCAAAAAGTATTTAGGAGCACGTTTTAGGCCATTTGGAGTATATATGATTTTTTTTTTTTTTTTTTTTTTTTTTTTTTTACACCACTAGTTGGTGCTATCATGACCAAAAATTATGGGTGAGTAAGGGGGAACTCCCCGTCACTTTTTTAAAAACCCTATATAAAAGGTGGAAGGAGTTGGAATTGGAATGTGGAAATGGAATATGGAGTTGGAAGGTGGAATGTGGAGTTGGAATATGGAGTTGGAAGGTGGAATGTGGAGTTGGAATATGGAGTTGGAAGGTGGAATGTGGAGTTGGGGATTGAGGGTTAGGGTTAGGGTTAGGGTTAGGGTTAGGGTTAGGGTTAGTATTCGGGTTAAGGGTTATAGGGTTAGGTATAAGAGCAATCTGCCCCACATTTTCAAAGTGATAGATGGTTAGGTGTAGGGTTAGGGTTAGGTTAGGGGTTAGGGTTAAGGGTTGTTAGGGTTAGGGTTAGGTTAAGGCAATCTGCCCATTTTCAAAGTGGTTTTTTGGAGTAAATTTTGAACGCAGAGGGGCAACCTCAACTACCGAGAAGCCCTATCCTCGGATACCCTTGGGACCTGGCGACATTTTCAAAAAGTTTCGTCCCCCTGGTGGCGATTTGTGGGGTATGCTAATCGCGATTGAAAAGTTTGAGCTCCTTAACCCCCCCAACGCAGACTGGGCAACACAATTCCAAAGGCAGTGCCTGTGTACCACTTGGCCAGACTACATTGCCACCAATTTTTAAGACTATTTCCGTAAAAATTTTTTTCAACATGGAAAACCCAGGTTTTATTTGGATGATAACGTTCCGGTAGGGAGGCAACTGCACAATATTTTAACCAAGATACTAGGCGTGGGGACGGATCAGAATCCGTTGAAATTTTGGTTCTAATGTTGTTTCTATCCCGAGTTATGGCCGATTTAGAAAATTGAATTTTAAAATTTCAAAGTTGTGCCACTGGGCGAGGAAGATAGGCACAGGGATGTCCTTTGTTGTGGCAGGTGCCCCAGGCCCCCTAGACATGTGTGCGAAGTTTTGGAGTTGTAGCTCACTTACTTCATGTAGCTGCCATTGACCCCCATGTAAAATTTTGGGAAAATTTCTTTAAGTGCCGAGTCCTAAGAAAATAATTTTTCCAAAAAGTATTTAGGAGCACGTTTTAGGCCATTTGGAGTATATATGATTTTTTTTTTTTTTTTTTTTTTTTTTTTTTACACCACTAGTTGGCGCTATCATGACCAAAAATTATGGGTGAGTAAGGGGGAACTCCCCGTCACTTTTTTAAAAACCCTATATAAAAGGTGGAAGGAGTTGGAATTGGAATGTGGAAATGGAATATGGAGTTGGAAGGTGGAATGTGGAGTTGGAATATGGAGTTGGAAGGTGGAATGTGGAGTTGGAATATGGAGTTGGAAGGTGGAATGTGGAGTTAGGGTTAGGGTTAGGGTTAGGGTTAGGGTTAGGGTTAGGGTTAGGTAGTTTGAGCTATCTCGGTGACTCCCCCCACCTCATCCAACGACTGGGCAGTTGAAATGGGGAGCCAAAGGTAATGCACGGACCATCGCCGTTTATCTGCAGCTACTCATTCCATATTACCCAAAGTGATTAGTTACTGATTTAGGATTGCCCTAAAAAGGGTTCTCTATTTCTGGTCTTGGAATATACCCAGGGTGATTGGTTACTTGACTTGGATTGTCCTAAAAAGGGTTCTGTATTTAGGGTTAGGGTTAGGGTTAGGGTTAGGGTTAGGGTTAGGGTTAGGGTTAGGGTTAGGTTATAGGGATAAATACGTCCTTCGAGACGCGTCTCAGGAATGTTTTTGCCAATAACTCCGGATAGGAATGCCCTATCATCATGGAACCAAGTTCCTTGTATTCCTTGGCCCCAGACCTTTCCAATGGTGTGTCGTTTGACCCCGTGGAACCTTGGGAAATATTCGAAATCTTAGTTTGGGGTTAGGGTTAGGGTTAGGTAGTTTGAGCTATCTCGGTGACCCCCCCCACCTCATCCAACGACTGGGCAGTTGAACTGGGGAGCCAAAGGTAATGCACGGACCAACGCACGTTATCTGCAGCTACTCATTCCATATTACCCAAAGTGATTTGTTAATGACTTAGGTTTGCCCTAAAAAGGGTTCTGTATTTCAGGTCTTAGAATTAACCCAGAGTGATTAGTTACATGACTTTGGATTGCCCTCAAAGGGTTCTGTTTTTCAGGTCTTTAGAATTTGTCCAGAGTGATTTGTTCTTGGATTTTTCTTCTTTTTCTGGTCTTTAGAATTTATATAGAGTGCTTAGTTACATGACTTCGGATTGCCCTAAAAAGGGTTCTATATTTCAGGTCTTTTGGTTTTATCCAGAATGATTTGTTACTTGACTTAGGTTATTCTTTTGCCCTAGAAAGGGTTCTGTATTTCAGGACTTCGAATTGCCCTAGAAAGGGTTCTGTATTTCAGGTCTTTTTTGAATTTAAGCAGCGTGATTATTTTCATGACTTCGGATTGCCCTAAAAAGGGTTCTGTATTTCAGGTCTTTTGAATTTGTCCAGAGTGATTTGTTACTTGACTTTGGTTATTCTTTTGCCCTAGAAAGGGTTCTGTATTTCAGGATTTCGAATTGCCCTAGAAAGGGTTCTTATTTCAGGTCCTTTTAGAATTTAACCAGAGTGATTAGTTACATAACTTCGGATTGTCGTAGAAAGGGTTCTGTATTTTAGGTCTTTTGAGTATTTTTATTCTAAGCTTGAATAAATGTGTTTTAATAGCTAGTTATTTTTAGGATAAATCCTAAATTTAGGGATACATTTCATCAGTAGTAGACCTCGGAATCACAGAGTGTTTCGGCCATTTCTCACTAGACACTCTCCTCCGAGGGAGGCCCTCCCCGTGGTGATCAACTCACGGGGTGTATCCGTTTTTAGGCCAATTGTATTCTAAATTTCCTAGTTTTTGTTTTTCCCTTATAGGGTTTTGGTAGAAACTTTGAGAGAATAAGTGTTAAAGTAAACCAATGTCAGCATTTATTGGATAAAATGGGTTGTAAGCGGGTTTGTTATTTTAGAGTGGTTAGGGTTAGGTAAGTGTCGGTGATTAGGGTTAGGATAGAGGTCATGGTAGGGTTATAATCGAGACGCCAGGGTTAGGTTTAGGTAAAAGTCGGAATTTAGGGTTAGGTGAAGGGTTAGGTTTAGGTAAAAATCCGCGATTAGGGTTAGGTAAAAGTCGGTATTTAGGGTTAGGTGAAGGGTTAGGTTTAGGGTGAGGTGAAGGGTTAGGTTTAGGGTTAGGTGAAGGGTTAGGTTTAGGGTTAGGTGAAGGGTTAGGTTTAGGGTTAGGTGAAGGGTTAGGTTTAGGTAAAAGTCGGAATTTAGGGTTAGGTGAAGGGTTAGGTTTAGGTAAAAGTCGGCGATTAGGGTTAGGGTTAGGTAAAAGTCGGTATTTAGGTTTAGGTGAAGGGTTAGGTTTAGGTTTAGGTGAAGGGTTAGGTTTTAGGGTTAGGTGAAGGGTTAGGTTTAGGTAAAAGTCGGAATTTAGGGTTAGGTGAAGGGTTAGGTTTAGGTAAAAGTCGGCGATTAGGGTTAGGTAAAAGTCGGTATTTAGGGTTAGGTGAAGGGTTAGGTTTAGGGTTAGGTGAAGGGTTAGGTTTAGGTAAAAGTCGGCGATTAGGGTTAGGATAAGGGTCATGGTAAGGTTATAATCGAGACGTCAGGGTTAGGTTTAGGTTAAAGTCGGACATTAGGGTTAGGATAAGGGTCATGGTAAGGTTGTAATCGAGACGCCAGGGTTAGGGTTTGGTAAAAGCCGGTATTTTAGGTTTAGGTGAAAGGGTTAGGTTTAGGTGAAAGTCGGTGAATCGCAAAATTGGAATAAGTAAAAATTAAAGTGAAAATTAGGGTTAAAATTAAAGTTAAAATTAAGGTAAAAATTTGAGTTATAAGTAAGGATAAAATTAAGTTTAAAATTAGAGTTATAATTGAAGTGAAGTTGAGGTAGAAATTAGAATTATGGTAAAAATTAACGTTAAAATTTAGTTAAAATTCAAGTGAACATTAAAGTTAAAATAAGTTAAAATTAAGGTTGAAGTGAAGTTAAAATTAAAGTAAAATTAAATTTAGAATTAAAGTTAAAATTGAGGTTATAATTAAGGTAAATTTAAATTATAATTAAGGTAAAAGGGTTAGGGTTAGGGTTAGGGTTAGGGTTAGGGTTAGGGTTAGGGTTAGGGTTAGGGTTAGGGTTAGAGGGTTAGGGTTAGGGTTAGGGTTAGGGTTAGGGTTAGGGTTAGGGTTAGGGTTAGGGTTAGGGTTAGGTTATAGGGATAAATACGTCCTTCGAGACGCGTCTCAGGAATGTTTTTGCCAATAACTCCGGATAGGAATGCCCTATCATCATGGAACCAAGTTCCTTGTATTCCTTGGCCCCAGACCTTTCCAATGGTGTGTCGTTTGACCCCGTGGAACCTTGGGAAATATTCGAAATCTTAGTTTGAAACTTTAAAATGGCCATATCTCCGGAACGGTAAGTCGTAGAAACTTGATTTCAACTCTGGCGTGTTCAGCGACCCCAAATTAGGTCGGACGCCACCCACTTTCAAGTCTCTAGCACCTTCGGTTCCGAAGATATTGGCCAAAAACGGAATTCGGAAATTTCCGTTTTCTGAAAAATTCTAACTTTTGATAGGAAGGTCGTAGAGACACTTGAGGGTTAGGGTTAGGGTTAGGGTTAGGGTTAGGGTTAGGGTTAGGGTTAGGGTTAGGGTTAGGGTTTTAGGGTTAGGGTTAGGGTTAGGGTTAGGGTTAGGGTTAGGGTTAGGGTTAGGGTTAGGGTTAGGTTAAGAGCAATCTGCCCACTTTTCAAAAGTGGTTTTTTGGACGTAAATTTTGAACGCAGAGGGGCAACCTCATACCGAGACCATCCTCGGATACCTTGGGACCAGGCGCATTGGCCGAAAAAGTTTCGTCCCCCTGGTGGCGATTGTGGGTACTGCAATCGCGATTTGAAAAGTTTGAAGCTCCTTAACTCCCCAACGCAGAGGGGCAACACAATTCCAAGCAGTGCCTGTTGTAGCCCTTGGCCAGGACTACATGCTCACCAATTTTTAGCCATTTCCGAGAAACTTTTTTTAACATGGAAAAACAGGTTTTTTGGGAATAACGTCTGGTAGGGGAGGGGCAACTGCACAAGATTTTTAACCAAGATACTAGGCGTGGGGACGGATCAGAATCCGTTGAAATTTTGGTTCTATGTTGTTTCTATCCCGAGTTATGGCCGATTTAGAAAATTGAATTTTAAAATTTCAAAGTTGTGCCACTGGGCGAGGAAGATAGGCACAGGGATGTCCTTTGGTGTGGCAGGTGCCCCAGGCCCCCTAGACATGTGTGCGAAGTTTTGGAGTTGTAGCTCACTTACTTCATGTAGCTGCCATTGACCCCCATGTAAAATTTTGGGAAAATTTCTTTAAGTGCCGAGTCCTAAGAAAATAATTTTTCCAAAAAGTATTTAGGAGCACGTTTTAGGCCATTTGGAGTATATATGATTTTTTTTTTTTTTTTTTTTTTTTTTTTTTTTACACCACTAGTTGGTGCTATCATGACCAAAAATTATGGGTGAGTAAGGGGGAACTCCCCGTCACTTTTTTAAAAACCCTATATAAAAGGTGGAAGGAGTTGGAATTGGAATGTGGAAATGGAATATGGAGTTGGAAGGTGGAATGTGGAGTTGGAATATGGAGTTGGAAGGTGGAATGTGGAGTTGGAATATGGAGTTGGAAGGTGGAATGTGGAGTTGGAATATGGAGGGTTAGGGTTAGGGTTAGGGTTAGGGTTAGGGTTAGGGTTAGGGTTAGGGTTAGGGTTAGGTTAGGGTTAGGGTTAGGGTTAGGGTTAGGGTTAGGGTTAGGTTAGGGTTAGGGTTAGGGTTAGGGTTAGGGTTAGGGTTAGGGTTAGGGTTAGGGTTAGGGTTAGGGTTAGGGTTAGGGTTAGGGTTAGGGTTAGGGTTAGGGTTAGGGTTAGGGTTAGGGTTAGGTTGGGTTAGGGTTAGGGTTAGGGTTAGGGTTAGGGTTAGGGTTAGGGTTAGGTTAGGTTAGGGTTAGGGTTAGGGTTAGGGTTAGGGTTAGGGTTAGGGTTAGGTTAAGAGCAATCTGCCCACTTTTCAAAAGTGGTTTTTTGGACGTAAATGTTGAACGCAGAGGGGCAACCTCATACCGAGACCATCCTCGGATACCTTGGGACCAGGCGCATTGGCCGAAAAAGTTTCGTCCCCCTGGTGGCGATTGTGGGTACTGCAATCGCGATTTGAAAAGTTTGAAGCTCCGTAACTCCCCAACGCAGAGGGGCAACACAATTCCAAGCAGTGTCTGTTGTAGCCCTTGGCCAGGACTACATGCTCACCAATTTTTAGCCATTTCCGAGAAACTTTTTTTAACATGGAAAAACAGGTTTTTTGGGAATAACGTCCGGTAGGGGAGGGGCAACTGCACAATATTTTTAACCAAGATACTAGGCGTGGGGACGGATCAGAATCCGTTGAAATTTTGGTTCTATGTTGTTTCTATCCCGAGTTATGGCCGATTTAGAAAATTGAATTTTAAAATTTCAAAGTTGTGCCACTGGGCGAGGAAGATAGGCACAGGGATGTCCTTTGGTGTGGCAGGTGCCCCAGGCCCCCTAGACATGTGTGCGAAGTTTTGGAGTTGTAGCTCACTTACTTCATGTAGCTGCCATTGACCCCCATGTAAAATTTTGGGAAAATTTCTTTAAGTGCCGAGTCCTAAGAAAATAATTTTTCCAAAAAGTATTTAGGAGCACGTTTTAGGCCATTTGGAGTATATATGATTTTTTTTTTTTTTTTTTTTTTTTTTTAGGGTTAGGGTTAGGGTTAGGGTTAGGGTTAGGGTTAGGGTTAGGGTTAGGGTTAGGGTTAGGGTTAGGGTTAGGGTTAGGGTTAGGGTTAGGGTTAGGGTTAGGGTTAGGGTTAGGGTTAGGGTTAGGGTTAGGGTTAGGGTTAGGGTTAGGGTTAGGGTTAGGGTTAGGGTTAGGGTTAGGGTTAGGGTTAGGGTTAGGGTTAGGTAGTTTGAGCTATCTCGGTGACTCCCCCCACCTCATCCAACGACTGGGCAGTTGAAATGGGGAGCCAAAGGTAATGCACGGACCATCGCCGTTTATCTGCAGCTACTCATTCCATATTACCCAAAGTGATTAGTTACTGACTTAGGATTGCCCTAAAAAGGGTTCTCTATTTCTGGTCTTGGAATATACCCAGGGTGATTGGTTACTTGACTTGGATTGTCCTAAAAAGGGTTCTGTATTTACGGTCTTTCGAATTTGTCCAGAGTGATTTGTTCTTGGATTTTTCTTCTTTTTCTGGTCTTTAGAGTTTATCTAGGATGATTAGTTACTTGACTTAGGATTGCTCTAGAAAGGGTTCTGTATTTCAGGTTTTTAGAATTTATATAGAGTGATTAGTTACTTGACTTAGGATTGCCCTAGAAAGGGTTCTGTATTTCAGGTCTTTAGAATTTATACAGAGTGATTAGTTACTTGACTTGGGATTCCCTAACAAGGGTTCAGTATTTCAGGTCTTTAGAATTTACCCAGAGTGATTAGTAACTTGGTTTAGGATTGTCCTGAAAAGGGTTTTGTATTTACGGTCTTTAGAAATTGTCCAGAGTGATATGTTATTTGATTTAGGATTACCCTATCAAGGGGTTTTGTATTTCCGGTCTTTGGAGTATTTTTATTATAAGTTTGAATAAACGTGTTTTAATAGTTAGTTATTTTTAGGATAAATCCTAAATTTAGGGATACATTTCATCAGTAGTAGACCTCGGAATCACAGAGTGTTTCGGCCATTTCTCACTAGACACTCTCCTCCGAGGGAGGCCCTCCCCGTGGTGATCAACTCACGGGGTGTATCCGTTTTTAGGTCAATTGTATTCTAAATTTCCTAGTTTTTGTTTTTCCCTTATAGGGTTTTGGTAGAAACTTTGAGAGAATAAGTGTTAAAGTAAACAAATGTCAGCATTTATTGGATAAAATGGGTTGTAAGCGGGTTTGTTATTTTAGAGTGGTTAGGTTTAGGGTTAGGTGAAGGGTTAGGTTTAGGTAAAAGTCGGAATTTAGGGTTAGGTGAAGGGTTAGGTGGTAAAAGTCGGCGATTAGGGTTAGGTAAAAGTCGGTATTTAGGGTTAGGTGAAGGGTTAGGTTTAGGGTTAGGTGAAGGGTTAGGTTTAGGGTTAGGTGAAGGGTTAGGTTTAGGGTTAGGTGAAGGGTTAGGTTTAGGTAAAAGTCGGAATTTAGGGTTAGGTGAAGGGTTAGGTTTAGGTAAAAGTCGGCGATTAGGGTTAGGGTTAGGTAAAAGTCGGTATTTAGGGTTAGGTGAAGGGTTAGGTTTAGGGTTAGGTGAAGGGTTAGGTTTAGGGTTAGGTGAAGGGTTAGGTTTAGGTAAAAGTCGGAATTTAGGGTTAGGTAAAGGGTTAGGTTTAGGTAAAAGTCGGCGATTAGGGTTAGGTAAAAGTCGGTATTTAGGGTTAGGTGAAGGGTTAGGTTTAGGGTTAGGTGAAGGGTTAGGTTTAGGGTTAGGTGAAGGGTTAGGTTTAGGGTTAGGTGAAGGGTTAGGTTTAGGTAAAAGTCGGCGATTAGGGTTAGGATAAGGGTCATGGTAAGGTTGTAATCGAGACGCCAGGGTTAGGGTTAGGTAAAAGTCGGTATTTTAGGTTTAGGTGAAAGGGTTAGGTTTAGGTGAAAGTCGGTGTTCGCAAAATTGGAATAAGTAAAAATTAAAGTGAAAATTAGGGTAAAATTAAAGTTAAAATTAAGTTAAAAATTTGAGTTATAAGTAAGGATAAATTAAGTTTAAAATTAGAGTTATAATTGAAGTGAAATTGAGGTAGAAGTTAGAATTAAAGTAAAAATTAAGGTTAAAATTTAGTTAAAATTCAAGTGAACATTAAGGTTAAAATAAGTTAAAGTTAAGGTTGAAGTGAAGTTAAAATTAAAGTAAAATTTAATTTATAATTAAAGTTAAAATTGAGGTTATAATTAAGGTGAAACTTAAATTATAATTAAGGTAAAATTTAAATTATAATTAAGTTAAAATAAGTTAAAATTAAGGTTAGGTAAAGTTAAGATTAAGCTAAAATTAAAGTAAAATTAAGGTTAAAATAAAAGTTGAAACTAAAGGCCTAGGTCACGGTGCACCTCGCCTAGTCCCCGAAACTGGACTAGGGGTGAGAAATTTAGAGAATAGAAAAGTGCCCAATTCAGTTGGAGTTAAGGTCAGATTGGTCGTATGTGGTGCAAGATGTGCTGATGAATGTAGGGCTAACCCCCATAGAAGACTGGGCCACGATTAAGGTCCTGACGCCCTGGACCGCCACACTCTGCGTGCTGTTCCGAGTGGAACCCAGAGGGGCCGTATACTTACCCCCTGATCAGCACAAATCAGTTGTTAACACCGCTAGGTAGCTCTGATTTGGCCAGGCAGGGCTGCGAGGCAGGAGATTGGGGGTAGGCAAGCAGTGGTAAGAGCAGAGCTGTGTGTAGGACAAAATTACAGCGACATACTCAGGCACCGCAAACCTCCTCGTACTCTCAAGCCTAGGTGATTCTTCAGGGACAACCAGGTCCAGCGACGCCAGGGTGGTGCCCGACCAGCCAAACCAGGGGAAGGGAGCAAGACAAATGCCGTAGGCATGGAGCAAAGGCCGTGTATGTGACGATTCCACGGCCCAATACCATACCCCCGTCAAGTGCCCAAACTCCCGAGCAACCCAAGGGGGCAAGCAGGCAGAACAGATGCCGGGGAAAAGAAGCAGCGGTGAGTTAACATCAGCCGCTCCCATCCCCGTCACACTGAACATACCTCCAGGCCCCAAGGGAAGCCCCCAAGGAATGACTAGGTCTAGCTCCACTAAAACGACGCCTTACCAGCCAGACCAAGGGAGTAGCCAACTAGGGGCAAGAAAGCAGGCCAGATGCCGAGGGTGGGAGCAGCGCTGGGTCTACAGCCGCCACTCCCCTCCTCGTAACACTGTCCATACCACCAAGCCGCCCAGAGTTCAGAGCAAGAAAGCAGGCCAGATGCCGAGGCAAGGAGCAGCGCTGGGTCTACAGCCGCTACTCCCATCCCCGTAACACCGGCCATACCTCCAAGCCCCAAGGGCTACCCCCAAGGAATGACCAGGTCCAGCTACGCCAAAGCGCCGCCTTACCAGCCATCCCAAGGGCAAGGAAGCAGAACAAATGTCGGAGGAAGGGAGTCAAGGCTGTGTATGTGACGATTCCACAGCCCTAAGCTCCCCACTCTGCCACTGCTCAGACTTCCAAGCACCTTGGAGAGGGTTTAGAAAAACAGTCGCCAAGCCCCAATACACCGCTCGACATTGGTGACTGTTTAGATAGGAAAGAGAACAATTATCCAAGTCCCAATACACCGCTCGACTTTGGATAATTGTTAAGAGGGGTTATTACTCACCAGAAATGGTCTTCTGTTCGTCTGTTCCGCCGTGGTT
>JAOPFK010000177.1:32500-42480 GCA_026122265.1 Ammodytes dubius | reverse complement strand
CTAACCCACCCTCTCATTCTAGGCCCAAAGCCAAATTTCCCCAGAACCCTCCCCAAAAAAACCTGATCCACTCTATCAAAAGCCTTGTTCAAATCAATCCCCAGCCATAATCCCTCTTCCTGTTCCATGTCCCTTACTACCTGTTTTATTGTAATTATTGTATCCCCTATATCCCTCCCCGGTATACTATAGGTTTGCGTTTTATCTATTAATGAACCAATAACTTCTCTTATTCTATTAGCCAGGACCTTTGCTATTATTTTGTAATCACTATTTAAGAGACTAATAGGCCTATAATTATCTAGACTTCTTTTATCCCCTTTATCCTTATAAAATATTGTTACTACACCTAGTTTTGTGCTCTCCGGGAGCCCACCCGTTTTCTCAAAGTAATTACATAGCTTATTAAAAACCGGAACCAAAACATCCTGGAATTCCTGATAAAATTCCGCTGTAACCCCATCACTCCCCGGGCTCTTATTCTTATTTAGTCCTATAATCGCACTTTTTATTTCTTTTTCCGTAAATTCACAGTCGCACCAATCCTTATCCTCTACACTCAAAGTTCTTTTAAGAGCATCAAGGGCCTCCTCTACACTCCCTTCATCACACACATCCTTTTTAAATAATTTTTCATAGTAATCTCTAACCACTTTTAGAATACCCTCACACTCATTCACTATTTGCCCATTATTATTCAATATCTCCTTAATTTCAGTTCTATTCTGTTTTTGCTTTTCAAGCCCTAAGAAAAAAGCCGTGCTCCTTTCCCCCTCATACATATGCTGAAACCTGCTCCTGATGGCTGCACCCCTACATTTAGTAATTTCTAGCATTTTTAATCTTTCTTTTAAGTCCACATACTTTTCAATACCAACGTTCCCTTCATTATCTAATATTTTTATCTCATTATTTAGCAACTCCCTTAATTCCTCTTCTTCTTCATTCTCTTTCTTTCTTTTCTCTATACCATACCTTATACATTTTTTCTTAATTCTTATCTTGACACTTTCCCACCACACATCCATTCTCTCATCCTCATTCCATTCATCTATCATACTCTTCAAAAAACCTCTCATACTTCTCTTAAACACCTCATCACCCAAAAAACTGGCGTTAAAGCACCAATCCCTCCTAATTGAAGCCCCTTCCCTCTCTCCCACCTCTAAATTAATCCCTGCGTGATCGCTCCAAGAATTGGTTACGTACTCAACGCTCCTAACCCATCCCACCCACCTGCTCGCTATCAATGCCAGATCTATCCTGCTTTGTTTAAGTTCATTTAATACCACCTGTCTTCTCGAAAAAGCCCTTTTCCACGGATGCAACATTCTCCAAATTTCAACTAGCTGATTATTCTCCATAATTTCTTTTAAAAACCTCCTACTGCAATCCCCTTTAAAGACGTTATTTTTAGCCACATCCTCTTTAGTTTGAGCAATGTTAAAGTCACCCATGATAATACAATTCCTGTTACACCATGCATTCATGCTTATCAAAAAAGCCACTCTTTCTTTCCCCATTTGGGGCATGCACGTTCATTAACCTTAAAGCCCTCCCCTCATAAATACAATCAATAACCAAAAACCTCCCCTCTGTGTCCCTATGTACCAAATTAATCCCCGTTATTCTAGGATTTTTAAAAATAATAACCACTCCCCCGGCCCTGGGAGTCCCGTAGGAAACAAAAAATTGACCTTTCAACTCCTTTTTACTTTTTTCCAATAACAAAAAATCCCATTTGGTTTCTTGTAAACACAGAATGTCCGCTTTTATCTCAAAAATAGCCTTCCTTTTACTATCCGACCTCAGGCCATTGACATTTAATGAAAAAATACACAAGGCCATAAAAAAAATGAAAAGAAAAGAGAAAAAAACCAACGAAAAAGAGCCAGCCCACTTATTAACCCCCATTCCTACGTATGATTACTAGATTCCCCCCTGCCCTTCTTCCCCCCTCCCTCCGATCTTTGCCTTGAGAAAAGCCTTTTCCTCGCCGCTTTTAGTTCATCCGGATCTAGCTCACTCCCCGAGCTCCCCCCCTAGAATACCCCGGCATACCCTCAACACTTTCTTCCACCACCTCACACCCCGACAATCCCTCCCCCCCCCCCATTCTTACCCCATGACTCTGCTCATCATTGTCAATTTTTGCACCAGCTTTCTGCCGATGTGGCAGACTTCCTCCCGATTCTTCCCTTCTTTCCATCTGGTCCGACTGCCACACCACCTCTTCCTCGTCCAAGTAGGAGGGGAACTCTTCCCCCCCTGACTTGTCAATGTCAATGTCTATGTCACTATTGTCCTTCCCTTCATCATCATCACTCTCTCCACCGCTCTCCGACTCCACCAACTCCTCTGCGCCCTCCTCCCCGCCTCGCCGCCGCTTTCTGCTCTCAGGCCGCCGTCGTCTTCTCCCTTCTCCTCCACCATCTCCACCACGGCTTCCACCACCTCAGCTGGGCATATGCAGTCTCCTTCCCTCCTCCTGCACTTCTGGCACCTTGGTATCACCGCTTCACACTCTCTGGCGTAGTGTCCTTGCTTCTTACAGATGTGACATGTGAAGGTGGGGCATTCACGGAGGATGTGACCCGGTTGCATGCAGCTTCGGCAAACCTTCATCTGTCTGTCATGTATTACCCTGAAGAATTCGCTTCCCGTCACGGTGTAGAACTTGGTCGAGTATGGTAGAGATTGCACGGTCTCTGTAAACTGAACTCTCACAATCCTTGTACCGTCAGCAATCTCAGTACCGGGCCACATCCTCCTTTTAATGGCCGTAAGCGGCCGGACGCCCCACATCTTTAGTTTGTCCAGAATTTCTTTATCAGACACATACACAGGAATATTAAGAAATGATACAACCATTTCGTTGTTGTTGATTTCACTGCCGCGTATTTTAGTGTCTCGTACTTTGAAGCCGTCCAACAGGTGCTTTTTTCCTGCGTAGCTTGAAACCGTGACTTCCATCTTGCCCCGCTGCAATAGCCGGCAGCCCCTTATCTTCCCGCACACTACAGACATAGCTCTCATGAGTTCTCCCACCAGTATTGTCTCTCCTTCTTGTTCCACATTTAGAGTCAATTTTTTGTCATACTTTAACTCATCTCTGACACCTGCAGGCTCTTTCACAGCTCCGGGCTGCTGCACTCCTCCGCCTCCGTCCCTCCTAGGGCCGCGATCACCACCGCTTCCTCCTTCACCTCCATTCATCACCAGCCTGCCTCCGTCTCCGTTCTCCTTCCCCGCTCCGTCTCTCCTCTCCACCACCATCGTCTTCTGCTTTCCACACTCTTCGTCTTTCTTACTTTCACCTTCGCGCATTCTCGCTCCCAGGAGTATCAGCGCCGCACCCTCTGGCTGCGGTGGCCGTGCTGGCGCTTGGCCCCGCTCCATTCTCTCTCCCACAGGTTCAAAAAAACTCATAAAACGCGTACTTTGAAGGTTAAAGAAATAAATGAAAGCGATCCCCCGACAGTCTAGGACTGCGGGGGACGATACACCACAAAATCGGGTTGAAACAGACGATACTTTTGTCGAGTCTAGCTTAGCACGCACAGAGCAAACTTTTCACCATGCGTCTCTCTCTAAACAGCCATACAGTCCTCCCAAACACTAGGTGGCGTCAGGGTGGTGTGGCCGTAAGCAAAGGCAGAGTGAGCAAGTGGGCCCTTTATAGCTGGCTGCTGTGAGCAGTATTGCCTTTGATGTTTGATGTTTCTACCTCCTAATTGATCAAAATGAAAGCTTTTTTCAACTTCAAAAAAGCTTACAGCACCTGGTATTCCCAGGCGGTCTTCCATCCAAGTACTAACCAGGCCCAACCCTGCTTAGCTTCCGAGATCGGACGAGATCGGGCGTGTTCAGGGTGGTATGGCCGTGAGCAAAGGCAGAGTGAGCAAGTGGGCCCTTTATAGCTGGCTGCTGTGAGCAGTATTGCCTTTGATGTTTGATGTTTCTACCTCCTAATTGATCAAAATGAAAGCTTTTTTCAACTTCAAAAAAGAAAAAAGCTTACAGCACCTGGTATTCCCAGGCGGTCTCCCATCCAAGTACTAACCAGGCCCGACCCTGCTTAGCTTCCGAGATCGGACGAGATCGGGCGTGTTTTTTTTTTTTAATCTTTTTATTATCAAAAATACATTTACATTTTATGCAGCCTGTTCATTTACAAGCCATCATGAAAAACAAATAACAAGGTACATTCATTTCAAGCATTCATAAACATTCATAGATACATTCAGAAAAACATTCAAAAATATATTCTCACATACAGCCATTATCTCATACATTCAAATTTATTATTCTATTAACACAAATACAAGAAACAAACAAAGCCCCACCCCTCAAATTAAACCTCCCCTCTAAAACTAAACCAGACAATAAACACATAAACTGTTCTCCCAATACATATACCACAAATTAAACCTCCCCTCAATCTCCCTAAAACCAGACAATAAACACAGAAGCTTTTTCTCCCAATACATATACCCACAAATTAAACCTCCCCTTAGTCCCACTGTAAACAACCAGACAACAAACACAGAAGCTTTTTCTCCCAATACATATACCCACAAATTAAACCTCCCCTTAGTCCCACTGTAAACAACCAGACAACAAACACAGAAGCTTTTTCTCCCAATACATATACCCACAAATTAAACCTCCTCTCAATCTCCCTAAAACCAGACAATAAACACAGAAGCTTTTTCTCCCAATACATATACCCACAAAATTAAACCTCCCCTTAGTCCCACTGTAAACAACCAGACAACAAACACAGAAGCTTTTTCTCCCAATACATATACCCACAAATTAAACCTCCCCTTAGTCCCACTGTAAACAACCAGACAACAAACACAGAAGCTTTTTCTCCCAATACATATACCCACAAATTAAACTTCCCCTTAGTCCCACTGTAAACAACCAGACAACAAACACAGAAGCTTTTCCTCCCAATACATATACCCACAAATTAAACCTCCCCTCAATCTCCCTAAAACCAGACAATAAACACAGAAGCTTTTTCTCCCAATACATATACCCACAAATTAAACCTCCCCTCAATCTCCCTAAAACCAGACAACAAACACAGAAGCTTTTTCTCCCAATACATATACCCACAAATTAAACCTCCCCTTAGTCCCACTGTAAACAACCAGACAACAAACACAGAAGCTTTTTCTCCCAATACATATACCCACAAATTAAACCTCCCTCAATCTACCTAAAACCAGACAATAAACACAGAAACTGTTCTCCCAATACATATACCCACAAAAATAAACCACCCCTCCATTAGAAAAACTCACGCAAACTTAAATCCCACACAAACCACCCTCCCCTTTCCCACCTTCAAAATTAAACCGCCCACATTTAAACCACCCAAATCAACCCCAAACCGTGCCTTTTTTATCCTTCCACACGATCACATTCTCTCTCACTTCACACATACCCACGCTCTCCACAAACATACTCACAAACATACTCTCATCCACCACATACAACATCCTCAAGTGCCTCTTCCATTCATTCACAAACAACTTCCACACATCTAGCTTCCTTTTCTCGTACAGTGCGTAATTTCTCCTGTTGAAAGCCGCTTTTCTAGCGAACCCCAGCAGCATGTTGATAACCCCCCAATTCTTGTACTTCCTATCTACTCCCAGCAACACTGTTAACTCCCACCCACGATCCACCCAGCAGTCTCCCACACTGCACCCCCCAGCAATCCTTTAACTTTCCCCCAGAAATCCTTTAGCTCCCTGCAGTACACAAACAGATGATTCACGTCTTCGTCTTCGCTCTCACACACACTACAAGCCCTCGCATACGCTCCCCCATTCATTTGGTGCAGGATGATGCCGGTGAAGACCCTCCTGTGCCTGATCTTAAAATCGAGATCAAATATTGCATGCGGTGTGTGCGGCATGTTAATGTATTTCCACAAAATGTTGGATGTAATGCCTGGATATGTGTCCTGCCATTTATTCTCACATGTGGGTTTCTGCGCTCTATGTGTTAATGCATGCTTATACCAAATTTTTGTTGTGTGACATCAGTAATGGCGTGTGTTTTCCCCCCCCAGCACAGGGAGATCTCCACCGCATCGTCCTGCCCACCTCCCCCCTTATTTCTAAATCCTTCCCCCCACTCACTCCACACACACGCTTCCACTCTCTCCATTACTTTTACAACCACATCCCTCCTATGAACTATCCCCTTCTCTCTCACAATCCCCACGACTCTTTCTTTATCCCATCTCCCTCCCCTATTGACTAAATCGCCCACCCTTATCAACCCCGCCCTTTCAAGGGCCACACACCTGATTGGCGCTTCCCCCCCCTGCTTGAAATAAGGGCTGGAGAGGAAAGGCAGCTTCATCACAGACGCTCTTGACTCGCACACGAGCGAGGTCTTTCCAATAAGCACGGACCACGCATTGAGCACCTCCTGGAAGAACCTTGGCAGGTGTGCATAGACCCCCATGCTGTGAGTCTGCAGAAGGTTGTCACCCCCGCTCAGCCCAAAACTCTGCAGCCACAGCATGAAGTGTCCCCTCCAGGCAACTTCTCGACTCTGATTCCTAAATTTGCCTACCAATTTAGTCCTCAACGCAGTTCTTTTTGCGAGTACGTCCATTAATCCTAACCCCCCCCCTGATTTTTAGCCCCTATGAGCGTCCTATGAGCAATACTGGCGGCCTTATTCCGCCAGATGAAGCTTTTAACAACTTCCGCTATTCTTTGCTCCGCCCACGTCGGAAGCGCACAAGTGCTCAAGGCGTGGTTCACCTGCGACATCACTAGTGCATTGGTGACAGCCACCCTTCCCCTCAACAGCAAACCTCTGGCTTTCCACATATTCAACACTCTTTCCATTCTCACTATCACTTCCCTCCAAGTTTCATCATCACATTCATCCTCATTACATCCAACATACACTCCGAGCACCTTTCTTTTTCCCTCTACTTCTCTAAAGCCCCACTTATTACTTAGACTTTTATTTCTACCCATCCCCATTAATTCCGACTTCTGCATATTTATTTTGGCACCAGATGCTTCTTCATACGTTCTTACATGCCTCAAAACTGTATCAATATCTTCTTCTCTCTTAACCATTATATTAACATCGTCTGCATACTGCATTAAAGAAACATTTTGCTCACCTATTCCCATAATACCTTTGTCTCCAGTGATCAGAGCCGCTAAAGGCTCTGCCACCAGACTATATAACAAAGCCGACATAGGGCATCCTTGCCTCACTGATCTTTTGATTGGAAAAGTTTCCGTGAGGCTGCCGTTACACTTGACCCTGCTTTCCGCCCCCCCATACAACAAATTCACCCACCCTCTTATTTTAGCCCCAAAACCAAACTTCTCTAAAACCTTCCCTAAAAAGGCATGATCCACTCTGTCGAATGCTTTGTTTAAATCAATCCCCAACCAAAAACCCCCCTCCCCTTCCATATCCCTAACCACTTGTTTTATAGTTATAATAGAGTCCCCAATATCCCTCCCCGGAATACTATATGCTTGCGTTTTCCCTACAATTGATCCTATTACTTCCCTAACCCTATTAGCAATTATTTTAGCAATTATTTTGTAATCTGTATTCAGCAGGCTGATTGGCCTATAGTTATCTAAGTTTTTCACATCCCCTTTTTTTTTATAAAATATAGTTATTACGCCCTGACTTAGGCTTTCAGGAAGCCTACCTGTTTTTTCAAAATAATTACACAACTTGCCAAAAATAGGCGCCAAAATATCCCTGAATTCTTTGTAAAACTCAGCAGTTAGACCATCGCTCCCTGGACTCTTATTATTATTTAAACCATCAATAGCACATCTAATCTCCTTTTCCGTAAACTCACAATCACACCATTCCCTATCTTCTACACTCAGTGTTTTTTTTAAAGCTTCAAGAGCTTCCCCTACGCTACTCTCATCACATACATCTTTTTCAAACAATTTACCATAATAATCCCTAACTACTTTTAAAATCCCCTCCCTATCTTTCACTATCCGTCCATTATTATCCAAAATTTCTTTAATAGGGTTAGGGTTAGGGTTAGGGTTAGGGTTAGGGGTTAGGGTTAGGGTTAGGGTTAGGGTTAGGGTTAGGGTTAGGGTTAGGGTTAGGGTTAGGGTTAGAGCAACTTACCACTTTTCAAAAATTGTTTTTTGGACCTAGCTCAGGCAAACAGAGGGGCATGGGAATTCCGAGACCACCCTCGGATAGGTCTGGCCTCAGCAGACCTGCTACTGATATTTGGCGTCCCTAGCGGCTTGTTTGGGTACTGCAATCTTGATTTTAAAACTTTGAAGTGCTGCCATTCAAAGAAAAGAGGGGCATGGGAATTCTGAATAGTGCCCGTGGTAGCCCTGGGCCCCCTCTTCATGCCTGCGAAATTTGGCGCCCCTAGTGGCAACTTTTTTTAACATGGGATGACATTTCAAAGTGTTACCATGGGAACAGGGAGAGGGGCATGGGAATTTCAACTATATGGGGTGGGTGGTATGGATCAGGGCTACGTCTGTGCACATTTTTGGCCCCCTGGTGGTTTGTTTTGGTATAGAAAATTGAATTTTAAAATTTCAAAGTTGTGCCACTGGGCGAGGAAGATAGGCACAGGGATGTCCTTTGGTACGGGAGGTGCCCCAGCCCCATTGGAGCTGTGTGCGAAGTTAGGGTTAGGGTTAGGGTTAGGGTTAGGGTTAGGGTTAGGGTTAGGGTTAGGGTTAGGGTTAGGTTAAGAGCAATCTGCCCACTTTTCAAAAGTGGTTTTTTGGACGTAAATTTTGAACGCAGAGGGGCAACCTCATACCGAGACCATCCTCGGATACCTTGGGACCAGGCGCATTGGCCGAAAAAGTTTCGTCCCCCTGGTGGCGATTGTGGGTACTGCAATCGCGATTTGAAAAGTTTGAAGCTCCTTAACTCCCCAACGCAGAGGGGCAACACAATTCCAAGCAGTGCCTGTTGTAGCCCTTGGCCAGGACTACATGCTCACCAATTTTTAGCCATTTCCGAGAAACTTTTTTTAACATGGAAAAAACAGGTTTTTTTGGGAATAACGTCCGGTAGGGGAGGGGCAACTGCACAAGATTTTTAAGGGTTAGGGTTAGGGTTAGGGTTAGGGTTAGGGTTAGGGTTAGGGTTAGGGTTAGGGTTAGGGTTAGGGTTAGGTTAAGAGCAATCTGCCCACTTTTCAAAAGTGGTTTTTTGGACGTAAATTTTGAACGCAGAGGGGCAACCTCATACCGAGACCATCCTCGGATACCTTGGGACCAGGCGCATTGGCCGAAAAAGTTTCGTCCCCTGGTGGCGATTGTGGGTACTGCAATGGCGATTTGAAAAGTTTGAAGCTCCGTAACTCCCCAACGCAGAGGGGCAACACAATTCCAAGCAGTGCCTGTTGTAGCCCTTGGCCAGGACTACATGCTCACCAATTTTTAGCCATTTCCGAGAAACTTTTTTTAACATGGAAAAACAGGTTTTTTGGGAATAACGTCCGGTAGGGGAGGGGCAACTGCACAAGATTTTTAACCAAGATACTAGGCGTGGGGACGGATCAGAATCCGTTGAAATTTTGGTTCTATGTTGTTTCTATCCCGAGTTATGGTCGATTTGGAAAATTGAATTTTAAAATTTCAAAGTTGTGCCACTCGGCGAGGGAAATGGGCAAAGGGTTGGCCTTTGGTGTGGCAGGTGCCCCAGGCCCCCTAGACATGTGTGCGAAGTTTTGGAGTTGTAGCTCACTTACTTCATGTAGCTGCCATTGACCCCCATGTAAAATTTTGGGAAAATTTCTTTAAGTGCCGAGTCCTAAGAAAATAATTTTTCCAAAAAGTATTTAGGAGCACGTTTTAGGCCATTTGGAGTATATATGATTTTTTTTTTTTTTTTTATTTTTTTTTTACACCACTAGTTGGCGCTATCATGACCAACAATTATGGGTGAGTAAGGGGGAACTC